>JAAGKR010002312.1:37561-66882 GCA_011419295.1 Clarias macrocephalus | reverse complement strand
TGTGTGCATGGGGTTTGCATGTTCTCCCCGTGCTTGGTGGGTTTCCTCCGGGTACTCCGGTTTCCTTCCACAGTCCAAAGACATGTAGGTTAGGCTAATTGGCGTTCCCAAATTGCCCGTAGTGTGTGAATGAGTGAGTGTGTGTGTGTGTGTGTGTGTGTGTGTGTGTGTGTGTGTGTGTGTGTGTGTGTGTGTGTGTGTGTGTGTGTGTGTTTCTGTTGGCTGGCAAGCTGAAATACAAAGAATTTGATGGTGACAGCCCCTCTCACCCTGTATGAATAATAACCCTATACAATGAGGCTGGCTGCGTTTACAGATGAGAATATAGGAATGAATTATTAAAACCATATGCAGAAACATAAACTTTTTTTCCAGTAGTAGGAATACAAACGGACACAGAGGACAAACTCCTTCATTAATAATAATACTACTTCATTAGAAGACACACTCCTTTACTAAAGGTAATAGACACAGAGGACACACTCCTTCATTAGAAATAATGGACACAGATGACATAATACCTCATTAGAAGTAATGGACACAGAGGGCACACTACTACACTTGAAATAATGGACACAGAGGACATACTCCTTCACTAGAAGTAATGGACACAGAGGACATACTCCTTCACTAAAAGTAATGGACACAGAGGACATACTACTTCATTAGAAGACACATGGACACAGAGGACATACTCCTTCATTAAAAGTAATAGACACAGAAGACACACTCCTTCACTAGAAGTAATGGACACAGAGGACATACTCCTTCATTAGAAGTAATGGACACAGAGGGCACACTACTACACTTGAAATAATAGACTCAGAGGACATACTCCTTCACTAGAAGTAATGGACACAGAGGACATACTACTTCATTGGAAGTAATGGACACAGAAGACACACTCCTTTACTAAAGGTAATAGACACAGAAGACACACCCCTTCATTAGAAATAATGGACACAGAGGACATACTCCTTCATTAGAAGTAATAGACACAGAGTACATACTCCTTCATTAGAAGTAATGGACACAGAAGACACACTCCTTCACTAAAAGTAATGGACACAGAGGACATACTACTTCATTAGAAGACACACTCCTTTACTAAAGGTAATAGACACAGAAGACACACCCCTTCATTAGAAATAATGGACACAGAGGACATACTCCTTCACTAGAAGTAATGGACACAGAGGACATACTCCTTCACTAGACGTAATGGACACAGAGGACATACTCCTTCACTAGAAGTAATGGACACAGAGGACATACTCCTTCACTAGACGTAATGGACACAGAGGACATACTCCTTCACTATAAATAACAGACACAGATGCCACACTCCTTCACTAGAAGAAATGGACACAAAGGACATACTTCTTTACTAAAGGTAATAGACACAGAGGACACACTCCTTCATTAGAAGTAATAGACACAGAAGACACACTCCTTCACTAGAAGTAATGGACACAGAGGACATACTACTTCATTGGAAGTAATGGACACAGAAGACACACTCCTTTACTAAAGGTAATAGACACAGAGGACATACTCCTTCATTAGAAGTAATGGACACAGAAGACACACTCCTTCACTAGAAGTAATGGACACAGAGGACATACTCCTTCACTAAAAGTAATGGACACAGAGGACATACTACTTCATTAGAAGACACACTTCTTTACTAAAGGTAATAGACACAGAAGACACACCCCTTCATTAGAAATAATGGACACAGAGGACATACTCCTTCACTAGAAGTAATGGACACAGAGGACATACTCCTTCACTAGACGTAATGGACACAGAGGACATACTCCTTCACTAGAAGTAATGGACACAGAGGACATACTACTTCATTAGAAGTAATGGACACAGAGGACATACTCCTTCACTAAAGGTAATGGACACAGAGGACATACTCCTTCACTAGAAGTAATGGACACAGAGGACATACTCCTTCACTAGAAGTAATGGACACAGAGGACATACTCCTTCACTAGAAGTAATGGACACAGAGGACATACTACTTCATTAGAAGACACACTCCTTTACTAAAGGTAATAGACACAGAGGACACACCCCTTCATTAGAAGTAATGGACACAGAGGGCACACTACTACACTTGAAATAATGGACACAGAGGACATACTCCTTCACTAGAAGTAACAGACACATGGGACATACTCCTTCACTAGAAGTAACAGACACAGAGGGCAGACTCCTTCATCCTTCAGTAAAACCAGTTAGCACAAAAAATTTTAACACAATGCCAAATTAAATGTATTTAAATATAATTGCTAATGACACTGTAATAAAACTAAGCTGCATATGTGGCATTGTGTTTTGGTCACACAGAGAGTGAATTGATTGAGCATTACTGCTTTGACCGGATACCTGCTGTTTGGAATTGAGAAGGGAATGGCAAAGAACAGCATTCCCCAATGAAACCAGGATGTAGCTTATTAAAGTTAGTAAATCTTTCTACTCCTGTAGATTACTTCTCCTCCGCAATAGGAGCAAATCAGTTAAATTGAAAACTTTAGTCATTAAATTGAAGCAGCATAGCATGGCGAGAAGAGGAAGGTGCAAAACTGGCTTTGTTTTCACTGAAATCACTTGTGTGAAACGAAATGTGGTTTTTATTTTTATGTGATGCTTTCACAGAAAAAAAAAAAAAAAAAACTCCAGGCCTTAAATTCCCCCTAAAGCTTTTGCTTACTTCTTTCTTCCAAGTGACATTAAGTGCTCGATGCATGCCACGTATAAATGTGCTCACCTTATATGTCTAGTGTTCCAAAAGTTGCTATAGTCACTGATCTGTGGCTTATTTTATGAACATATTTATATCATCAGGACAAATTATTTTTTTTTCGGTTAGTAGTTAAAGTTTGAGTTGATGATTTCAATATTTTTATTTACTTTTTTTTTTTTATTCAAGCAAACGTCTGCTCACGCCCTGCCAGGTACGATATTTTTATCCGACTTTAGCAAACCCATGCGCTCCTGGGAATAAAAAACCAATGGGGATTAAAACAAAAAGTCCAACACCTATAGATTGTTAGGGATCAGTACTAAATCACATTTATTCATTATGTAATGCAAAAAAAAAAAAAAAGCAAGTGTAGGAACGATTAGAAGGACTTTTAAATCAATAACAAAATGTGTACTTTAAGAGAGAATGAACTTGTCTTTGTAATTGCAGAAGCACAAAGCTAATAAACCCAACATGGTTAGCGCTCGGGCGGAATCGATCAGGACTTATTGAAGGAGCTGGGTAAAGCTGTCTGATATACAATAAACAGTTCTACAGTGCATATACATTAACACAAAATGGGATTAGGAGACTAGACACATCAACTTGATTAAGGCGAACGTTATACCTGAGCTGAATTGAGTTTGTTTCTGAGGATCCGTTCTCAAAAGTCCTTTTATCCTGTTTTGTGTGCGCGTGTGTTTCTTTTATTCGAAATTCAAACATTGCACTTCTAATCTCCGTCTGAGTTTCAGCTACGATTCAAAGCCGTATGCAGGAGTTCCGAAGCATAAAACCATGGGGCTTCATACATAAGAACTTTTTTTCAGCTATTGCTGTTGCAACACCAGGACAGATTTTGACCTTTATAAACATATCATTCTAATGCATTTTTTACGGCGATATGCCGAACAGCCATTACTTTACAGTAGCTATGTTGAAAAGTTGGAACGTACTGTAACAAATGGATACCTGTGCATTTGTCGATGGGGCATAGCTCCAGCCGTACGTGTTCCCAGTAGTGAAAAGGAAGTTGTGTTGTACAGTTGTTCTTGGAAATGGGGGAGAGGTACAGTATTCATAGCTGAGTATTATTTCCGGAAGCGGTCGTGAATGGGAACCTAGTTTGAAAAAGGTGGCAGAACAATTCCTTCACACGCCCGTCCCATTGCGCCGATCTTACACCGCCTGATGCCTACTTGTGGGGAATGTTAAAGGGGAGTGTGTTCAGTGTGTGAAGATCCGCCATGAGCTGTTCCTGCATTACGCCAGAAAATCGAGCAAATCAGCAACATTTGTCCCGGGAATCCGGGTTGAGAATCTGCGAGAACAATCTGAACGCTGTCTACAACGAAGCGGTGCACACACACTGCCAACAATCACACCGCGCATACCATGGCATACCTAATAGTGTGTATGTAAGTTTCTTTCAGGAGAAAAAAAACTCACAGATGAGAACAAGGTAATATCGTCTTTTCATGTGTTAAGATGTGTTACATTACCCAGATGCAGATACCTTGGGCGTTGTTGGCTGATTGGCAGTTCCGCTTTTCTGCTGCATACAACTGAAACCAAATTAAATCTTGCTGGTAACCTTAAAACAAGCTGTCAATGAGAGAAACTGACGTATGTTGTGTATACGACAAGAAGCAAGATTCAATTTGAACAGGCATGAATGAATAAACTGTACAGCAGGAAACGGTTATCATGACACAAAAAACTACTGAGAAGGGTGTATGAAAAGCATAATCATAATCATATCCAACTCACTCATCTTCCATACTGCATTATCCTGGGTAAAAGGGTCTACCGGGTCACGGGGGGCCTGGAGCCTATCCCAGAGGACTTGCAAGGGCACAAGGCGGGGTACACCCTGGACAAGGTGCCAATCCATCGCAGGTTGCACACAAACATACACTCATTAGCCTAACCTGCATGTCTTTGACTATGGGAGGAAACCAACCAAGCACAGTGAGAACATGCAAACTCCATGCACACAGAGGCGGGAACCGAATCCAGGCCCTGGAGGTGCAAGGCGGCAGTACTAACCACGACACCTCCGTGCCGCCATGCATGAAGTAAAACTATGGTTTTCATATAGTTTTTGTAAAGTTTCTCATGATCATTTTTAACAATTGCTGTAATTTAAAAAGTCGTGTGTTGCACCAAAAGTGAACTCAATGTAAAAAAAAACCAAAAAAAAAACAGCTTGTGTATCACAATGTCTGTTTGACTTTCATTTAATAAAGGTGGATAAACATACTGGGGGATGAAGAATGTTGAAAAATGTGTGCATGTTTGTATTATTATTATTATTATTATTATTACATTTTAACTCAGCAAATACATTTACAGAACAATATCCATCATGAAACCAGACAAAACGTTCACAGTACAATGGGAAGATTTGAAAAGATGTGGGAAACAATAAGCATGAAGAAGCTTCAGTGATTTCTTAGAAGAGTCCTTAGGGAAAGTGGACATGCAACCAAGCGTTAAAAACAAAGACGATTTAATTCAGGATAACATTTGCCTAATTAATGAATTCTGATCAAATTTGTACATAAAGATGACATTATTTTATTTGGGAGCTCAGTACGGTGCTGAGTGTTAGATCAGGCTACTGCAGTAAACCAGTGGCCATGTTGGCTGCATCACCTGCGTTTCATAAAGATTGGACTTCATGGCCTTGAATTCCTTTGCTTTATTACACACCACTCCAAACATTAGTCACTTTACCCACAATTTCCTACTTTACCATAGAACTCGACACAATGATCCACCCACAGCCGCCATTAGATGGGACTTCTTACACAGCGTTTTCATCTCAAGTGACTGTAGGAGGGTTTGATTTTGAAAAAGGCATAATTATTCAGTCCGGTATAGGGTCTGCGCTTAACCTCATAAAGTAAGAGCTGTAGAAGCTTTGGCGTCACATGACCCTGTCACGGAGGACATTTTGGACACAGCTCACAGATGAACACTGTTCTGATCGTGAGCATCAAAAACAGCAAGACCAGCAAGAGGGCTGAAGTTACAGGCTTGACCTATGATTGTTTAGTTTCAACAAAAAGGTCTGAGATTTAAATTTCATCACTTGAAAGAACAAACGTTACCCGACGTTGCATGAACAGCAGTTTGAAAAGATGTGTATATTGAACTTTTAGCTGTATAACACACACGATATATAATTATATTTTTATAATTATAATTCCTGTTATCCGTTATCACCCAGATGAGGATGTGTTTCCCTGTTGAGTCCGGGTTCCTCTCAAGGTTTCTTCCTACTGCCATCTCAGGGAGTTTTTCCTTGCCACTGTCGCCGTCACCCTTGGCTCGCTCATCATTATCTAGACACATTTTTCTCACACATACACACTTCCATAAAATTTCTTTTCATTTTTGTGGCAATGACCATTTGTTAAAAGCGCTATAGAAATAAAATTTAATTGAATAAAATTGAAATTGAATTGCTCGATCTTTTAACATAATTTGTTCAACCATCTGCACGATTCTAAAGACCAGGTACAAGATTATGGAACATGTTAGGTTTATACTGTGTATAGCCACTTGTGTTAATATCCTAGTACCTAGACAATGTTTGTTGGACTTGTGAACAAATTGGAGACACGAACGAGCTCTCGGAACGGAACTTGCTTGTATGTTGGGGATTTATTATATGACTGACAAAATTTGGAAAAAATTCATATTCATATATTTTAATCCTCTATGTAATTTTTGACATTTTAGTAAAGAATAATGTTGGAAACATGTATACAGTACAATTGTTTTCTTTTTCATTTCACCACTGCTGTGGAATCCTCAAATCTGATTGGTCGAAAAACAGTTTTTTGTGTCTTTTTCCAAAAAAAAAAAAAAAAAAAAAATTATCAATGAATATTTTTATTTGGAAAGTTTTTGCTTCATTTTCACTGTTATTATCCTCATGTAAAGCTTTAATTTGTTCATATAAGTACGTGCAGTCTATGTGCTACACGTTTCCTTATTTGACTGACACTTTTATCAAATTAATGAATTAATACAATTAATGGTCTTCCACAAACGTTGGTTTTTTGTTGTGTTAGGATTTAGACTTATAATCTTTAAATCAGTACTGAAACGCTAGAATCACTGAAACACCACTTTCTTATACTGTACATCCCATAGGACAATTTGCTGAATCATTATCGTTACCTGTTAGCTAGTTTGTTCTTAGTGTCCATCTTCCCAGCTGACAAGCAACTGTTTTCTTACAACTTCAACAACTTGACAGTTATCATATTATGGCTCCATCTACTGTACACATGACTGGAAGATCTGAAAAAAAAAAATTGTTAAATTGGTGAAAAAAAAAGCAAAATGCTATCAAGACATCCTAAGGAACACTGGGCACCTTGACGGTTTAATGATAGTTGAAGTAGTTGACGTTTTGAAATTCGGAGAAAAAGAGCCAGTGCCCTACAAAAGCCTCTTCTCAGAGCGATATTATGAATCCTAGTCATCAAAGTTCAATTTGCTAAAGAAAAAACATGAATACAGTGGGTCTCACACCGCTGAGCTGATACTCTCTGACAGATTTTCAAGATGCAAGACCCGACCTTTCTGCAAAACAAAGACAAGATGATGGACGGCGCTCTGGGGCAGAGAAACCGACAAGAAAGACAGAAGATCAGATGAGGTAAAGCGCGGTTTAAATAGAAAAGTATCACCCCAAAAGACATTACATAACTTTCTTTTCTGAAATAAATGGCTTTAACTAATACTATTCTTTACTTCTTTTTTTTTTTTTTAACATACTGTATACCCTGTCCCAAACCTGCCCCATCACCTCGCAACGCTCAAGAAACAGAAACAGCTCTCGTTAAGACTGTCTCAATTAATTTTACAGACTATACAGCGCGGCTCAGACATTTCACTGACATGCGATAAGGACAATGCATTTACACTAAATGTAGAGTCATATGGCCATAAAACAAACTCTTTGTTATATTTTATAAGGCCAATTAAGAGGACGGTCTGAATCAATTAAATTGTGTAATAATAATAATGTGTAAAAACTAATCAGAAATACAGGATTAATACTGTTGTTTTTGATCGTTTTGACAGCAAAATGAGATAAATCCCATTTTTGGCAAAGCTTAATAATCACATTCATAGTCTGTGAATAATCATGATTAATCACAATTTTTTAAATTCATTTACTTGTATTATAAACATGCAATGTTGGAATGAAGAAATGCATTTGGTAAACTAGTTAGAAGAAACTAGTTATGCCGTTTTATCATATCTCAAACATTAATATTTAGCAAATGTTCAATTGAAATCTCTTCAATGAGGTATGGCAACCCAACAACCTAATCAACAACCAACAACCTAGAGCCTGGGCTGCCTGCGCCACCAATGCCCTGCCTTTTGTTTAATGTATTCTTGTAAAATTGGTTCCCCTTGAAGGTAGCTCGAGCACACGACTTTTATACAAACTTCCATCCAGAAGCTTTTTATAATGAAACTTGCTGCTCAGCACACCTGGAGATGTTTCCTCAGTCCCCTTATTATCTGCGTGTGATCACAAATATATGGGAAGCCATTAGGGTCAAACTTTGTCATGTGATTAATTTAAACAACAGTAATGCATTCAAATGTTAATATTGACAGCATATATACATATTTCTGAACTCTGTTATATATACCATAGAACCATAGATGGAACCATAGATGGATATGAGATTGATATTGATGCTCAATCAGACCTTATACACCACAATGTTACAATTAACGTATGAGATTGCTATATTTTTTTCCCTTAAAATTCCACCAGCACTACTGTTCACATAGTTCAACGGCCACAACCACGACTGCAGACTCAACTATTCATTGGGACAAAAATAGCACTTTGCATTTGGGGTTTGTGGCAGCACAGTGCCTTAGTGGTTAGTACTTTCACCTCACATCTCCAGGGTTGGGGGTTTGAAGGTCATCTCCATTCTGTGTGTGGCGTTTACATCTTCTCCCTGTGCTTAGTGTGTTTTTTTTTCCTACAGTTCAGCCAAAAAGGTTGATTGATATTACAATGAATCTGCAGTTGGCACACAGTCCAGGTTGTTCCCCTGGGATAGGTTCCATGCCCCTCTAACAAGACAGGACAAGAGGTATAGATAATGGATGGGTTTTGGCAGTTGTGATTTTTAACACCAAAGAAACAATGGAGAAAATTATTTCAAACAGCTTGTACTATTTCTCGAACAAAAAACTTATTAAAAGTGTTCATACACTGTATCTTTTTGGAACTGGGTCCTTAAAAACTGCTTTGATCCGTCAGACTGCCCACCCCCATACTGTCACCCCCATAACTGTCACCCCCATACTGTCAATTAAACACCATATAACGTCTTATCAGATTAATTGAATTGTAGGAAGATGCTGTAGTTCTTCTTGATCTTTTAATACAGTAGATTTAATTCTATGCTTTGGTCATTAATAGTGAAATATATTCAGATCAGATCCATTTTATGTCACCCGTTCACTAGCAAGCAACATATCAACAATATCAGCAATATCAATATCAGCACACCCAGTTTTTTTTTTTCTTCCGGTTTTCTTGCATATGGCGAGACTAGTAAGCTTTTGTTGTTCGTCGACCCTGATCAATTTCAACTTTTACACATGGCCTTCTATTTAGAAATTCTACTTTAAGCAGACTTGGGGGAATATAAGTAACAGTGTTCATTCTGAAGACACTTTTTTTTTTCTTCACTTATTTGAGATGCTTGATTAATTCTGAGCTACCCATCTAGCTATCTGACAAAATAAATATGTAGAGAGTCAAAGCCTGAGTCATCAAAGAGAAGCCAGAAGGGAAGTTTCTATTCAAATGAACTTCAAAAACACACGCCAGGCTCACACATTGGAATCCTCAGGGATATGGCATTTCTAATTACACTATCACCATGGGCTAATTGTTTATAATACTGCATTCAAAGCTGAATCAATGTCGCAGGCAATTAACATCACCCAGGATAGAATAACTATTTATTTTTTTTAAAAAAAGAACAGTAATGTGTGCATGTGAATGTTCAACTCTTTGGTGGGTGATTATATACAGTACAGACAGTAACCACAAACCCAACAAGGTTTTTTTTTAATGTTATAACTAATTTGCTTTCTCCCTTTTTTTTTCTTTTCTTTTTCAGAATTATTATTTTCATACAGTATATAGACTGCATGATAACCACATTAAAAAATGTACTGGTTTCTCTTTGGGAAGATGCTGCTATAGTATATGGATGAGACGGCGACGCCCAAATCGATGATCATCATGTATTATTTATTATTCCCGCACCTACTTTCAAGAAATGAGCTGATCCAACTGTAGTGTAGCCAGGACTATAGTGAACAGTACAACTCATCCACTGAGGACAGTATCAATATTATTGATATTCCATTGTATACACTGGATGCAATGTCAGTCCATCATTGGCCACCAAGTACCAAGAGTAGACTGCAAAAAAAAAAAAAAACAACTCCAATTACTGTTGATACTTTATGTTTATATCCATAAAGGGATGTACACCCGTGATATTCAGTACATATCCACATCATTATAACCATACTTTGACAAGATAGCACATAACTGGCTGTGTCCTCTCTTCTTGTAGAGCAGGAAATTCTCACAGACTTGTGCTTGCTGTCTGAAAATCTCATTACCGAGCATCTCTCTCTCTCTCTCTCTCTCTCTCTCTCTCTCTCTCTCTCTCTCTCTCTCTCTCTCTCTCTCTCTCTCTCTCTCTCTCTCTCTCTCGCTCGCTCGCTCGCTCGCTCGCTCGCTCGCTCTCGGCATCTTCTTGTTTGAACAGTAATGAACATTTAAACACTTTTAGTACTATTTTTATACAGTATCCTTCTGCAGTGCTGTTCAGTCTGGGTCTCATTTCTCTTCCTTTTTCAATTTGTACAATAAACTGATATATTAAACAGATTTATTAAACTGATTTAAAAAAAATTTTTTCTATTTAGACAAAATTTCTTCTAATCAGGAAATAGGTTTGAAAGAAAAAATGCATAATATAATCAGGATCCTAATAATAATCCTAATAATATGCGATTTATTGCATTTCATACAAGTCTTAAAATATTTTCGGACATGTTTCGCCCCTTTGAAGCAACATTTGATGGTAGTTAAAATGGTTAGGTTGTTTAGGTTGTGTTCGATATTATTGTAGATTTGTCACATGCGCTGTAGTTTACAGGTCAATGAAATGATTTTTTCACATATCCCAGGCAGGGATCTGGGGTCAGAGCCAGAATACAGCACCCCAGGAGCAGACAGGGTTAAGGGTCTCGTTCAAGGGCTGGACAGTGTAGATGGAGGAAAAAATCAATCCAGTGATGTATCGTGATTCTTTTGACTGGCAGTTCATGTATCTTCACACTGCGTCAAAAATGTTTTAGAATTTATATATGTGATAAAATTTTGTTGCTGATCTATAATCCAGTAAATGATGGGCTTTAAACTATTCAGACATTGGCTGGCAGCACATCGTCTCACCTGGCAGAAGCAAATTATTTGGTAAGTATGTTTAATTCAAATTGTAACAAAATCTATAAAAATTCATATTGAATCAGGATATCTAGAAACTCGAGATACTTATACATTTATACTTATACATAGGATATTGTGCTAATATTATATCAGGTGATCCCAGGTGATTCCCATAGCAGTAGCAGCTTGGCAGTACTGGGGCTTGAACCCATGACCCATAACCATTTGAGTCACCAATGCCCCCTTATTATTAAGCTGTGTGGAAGCAGGAACACTGATCTGTTTAGCCTCTAATATTCACTCATGGGGGTCTGCAAATTACAAATCAGAAGGTGAGCATTCATTTTCTATAATAACATTTCTTATATTAAATTAAAGGAGTCATTTTACTATGTTATTCTTTCTAAAGTAGCAGCTCATACACATGGATTGATGGTTGATTGCTAAATAAATCTTCACATTTACTGGCTCCATTGTAAATAGTTTTGTATAACAGGCGTGGCCTGTTGTGTGTTATTCCTCATTGAATTTGTCACGATAAAACATATTCAGAATAACAATTACGTTTAAGAAATGATATTAAAGAATTCTAAGTGACGCAAATTTGACTTTCTGCCTTAATCTATCACAGCCTCATGAAATCACTCCTGATCCTCTTTCATACCTTACGGAGTCCTAGAACAGATAAATATCCATCATGTAAGCATGAACAGATGAGATCAGATCTAATGTGGCTTTGATAAAGTTCCACACTCTGTAATTGCTCTTGCTCATATCGCTGTAGTCGCCATTATCACGTGTCAGCTAGACAGCAATGGAGGAAAGAGACAGCATTGGCTATATTTAGTGAACTAGTCTGGAATTCCCTGGATCGCTTGTGATCGCTGTGACATTTCAGGGGACAAATTTGTTCATTGCAAAAACAGACCTGGCCTACGTAAAGTTATGAATGGCTCATCTTAATTGACAGCTCGAATTACAGAATCAACGCTTTTGTAATTATGGCTGTCAATATTAACACGTTAACTCATTTACTTTTTTTTTTTTTTTGACCCAAATGGCTTCCCAGTGGTTACCCGGCTGTGTGATAACGGCACGTTTAACACGGATAATAAGACGACTGAGGAAACATCGTTTCCTATGAAAAGCTTCTAGATGGAGGTTTGGATAGAACCAAAGTTGTGTGCTCGAGCTACCTTCAGGGGAAGGGTTTTTACAAGAATACATTAAATGTAAGCCACTGAAAAAGGCTGTGAAAGTGAAGCAGCTGGCAGAAGATACTTTTATTGCACTTACTGGAGACGACTGGACATCTGTAAGTAACCTGGCTGTAACAGCACAACTAATCAATGACAAACGCCAAACGTGGTTTAGCCAGGTTTAAAAGGAGATAATTTACATGGTCCCCACTAAAGAGACAGACAGGACTCACAATATAATTACTACTGCAAGGAGTTTACCAGTCGAGAGATTTTTATTTCAGATTTGGTAAATGTTAATGTTGGAGATGTTATAAAACTGCATTCTGTAATGTTTCCTCTAACCACTTTTCTTTATTTCAACATTGCAACATCTGAAATACAAGTAAATCTAAGTGGAGCGGTACTGCGGCAGACAAATATAATCCGTTCTGCAGGCGAGTTCTTAATGCGAAATTTCATATTGCGAACCTCATTTTCCCATGGAAATAATGTAAACGCAGATATTATCCAACAATATGGCCAACACTATAATCATATTTCATATGTAAAAACAATCAAAACTGGAACAGACATGTAAATGAAGTAAAAAATGAATGAAATAGACGTAACCTTCATCTATGATCCCATGAAACTAAAAGTGGCTCCTGTTTCTTCTGGCTACCGCTTTTACAAATGACAAATTTTGTATTTTTTTTGTAAACTCACAACAAACTAGTTTTGAATAGCTCCCGGATGTACATGTAATTTATTTGAAATATTTCATATACTGATGCAAATTTATTTATTTATTTTCAAATGTAAACAAAAATGTATTCGGGAGAGGATTTGCATCCACTGTATTTTAAAACTAGGATTAATTGTGACACAGTCTATGACTAATAGACTAATATATGTCTCTCTCTCTAATTATATATTGTATATACTCTACACACACACTAATAATAATAATAATTATTATTATATATATATATATAAAAAAAGACATTTTTCTTATTCTGCCCTGTTTTCAAAGTAGCCCTAAAATCACGCTTTATCAAGGTCATATTCTTGGCTTACAGTCTTCTGTTTGTGGATACCAATGGGAAAACACACCCACACGCCTACGCCCACAAACACACACATATATATGCGTCTCTCAGAGCCAGTGTTCAGGTGAAGCTGTTATTAAGGACAGAGAACTCAGATGAGAGATGAGACTCAGAAATTGTTCATATGCATGTACAGATTCGGTTCCCAGTTGAAAAGCACCGGAAAGTGTTTTATTCCTCTTAAACCACAACAGGTTTTATTAAGGCGGAATTAAAGGATTAAAGGATTAAAGGATACTTTGCACCTCTTATCCGATTAAAGTTACTGAAGCTCTATCAAACACGGGCACTCTGTTGGTCAAGCCGGTGACGAGGTGGTTAAGCAGAAGTTTCTTTGTACAGAGATGAGCTTATTGATGTAACGGACCTGAAACCTCTCCATTTATACTGTAATAACATCCAGCTGTTTCTGCTCCGTTCAAACAGTTTTTTCAAATCCCTTCTCACTACCGTGATACAGCACGAGCTCCAAGGTATAAAACAAACACGCTCATGAGGACAATCCCCACGGGTCTCCTGGATCAGGGATACAGCTGCAACCCTGATCCAGCCACGCTCTGGATGTACATACATACTGTATGAGTCGGCCTGTAGGAACGCTTATGAATATTAATTAGGGAAGCGATGTTGAAATAACCCATGCCATGTTGTTAAGTTGTAACCTTGGCTTCAGTGCTAATGAGGCATCCTGTTTTGCTTACGCCAAGTGTGACAATCCTGAAGTTCGGAGAAATCTCTTTAATGAGCGGAGAGGTGTAGGGATTCGTGAACAGACCGAGATGCTTCGCATGGAAGTCTTCAATTCCTCTACCTCCCACTCTCTCTTACTTTCTATCCCAGATATGTATGCACTTATTGATTTTTCCATCTCTCGCTCTCTCTCACACACACATCTCAAGCAAGAATCAAGGGTTGTTGGTTTGCGCTCTTATAGACATACTGTATGCTCACAGCATGAATTGAAAAGAGCAACAGTTATGTTATACAAATTACAAGCACACTCTTTGCAGGACTTGTCTCTGACCAGACACTGAAATGCAAAAAACAACAACAACAACAACAACAAAAACAAAGAAGACTTAAAAGTTTGATTGAAGCATTATACAGACCTAAATGTGGACATAAAACATGTCTTGCCTGTCCTTCACGGTCATTTAGCCTCCCTTTGCATATCCACTAGAGCTTTACCCTAGGCATAATGCTATGAACTGAACTCATGGAAACCTGAAGGAGGAAGATAAGGAAAAGAGGAAAAAGTCCAGCTTAGCATCCATGGGTCTTGTGTTGGCTATGGTGGCCGGACAAATAAAATAATAATGAGGACATGATTTAATGAGGAAGCCTCTCTCCAAGCAGTGGTGATGCCATGCACTTAAATAAATTATAGATGAACCAGGCTTCACTTGGGCTAAAACCTAAACAGAGATGAAAAAACAGGAGAACTATGTCTTTATATAATGGTCTCAGACCTTTTTTTTTTTTCTTTTTTTTCCGTGTTCTTTGGCGGCTCATTTACATTTCTGGACTAGTCAGTGCTTGCAACATGAATGCAACTATTTCACAGTATTTCATTTTTCGCGCATATTTAATAGAAACGTAGAGTTACATGGTCCTGCATGCTGACATCAGCTTTTCTAGTCACTCATTCATCGTCTATACTGCTTTATCCTGTATACAGGGACACGGGGGGGGGGACCTGGAGCCTATCCCAGGAGACTTGGGCCATGAGGCGGGGTACACCCTGGACGGGGTGGGCCCCAGTCTATTGCACGGCGCAGACACTTCCACACTCACGCGCTCATTCACACACTACGGGCAATTTGGAGTCGCCAATTAGCCTAATCTGCATGTCTTTGGACTATGGGAGGAAACTGGAGTACACGGAGGAAACCCATCAAGCACGGGGAGAACATGAGAGCCAGTTTCATCATAGTTCTTGCAAGTGGACTTGACGATACTGTTCAGGACTTCACGTCTTAAAATAATAACTGACTGTTATTGTTGTTGTTATAATTACCTAATGCCATATGAGTCATTTTATAGTTATTTCACAGAAATCTCAAGTATTCTAGACTATAGAAAACAAACAAAATAAAAAAACATTGAATTAGATGGTGTGTCCAAACTTTTTGACTGATACTGATATTGCAGCAGCTGTTCTCATTTTTGGCTGTGTACAACAAAACAAGTAAGCAGTGGTGACTCAATGTTTTAAGCTCTGTGTTGCTAATCAGAAGGTCACGGGGTTCAAGCACTGGGGACGACCAAGCTACCACTGATGAGCCCCTTGTGCAGAGGCCCCTCAACCCCTTCCGCTCCAGGCGTGCTGTATCATGGCTGACCCTATGCTTTGACCCCCAACTTCCTAACAAGCTGAGACATACTAAGGCAAGTATCTCACTGTTGCTCTAAATCCAAAATCCCCCCCCAAATTTATAAAAAAAACTATGCAATGAGAATACAGCCATTCCCAGCCAATGCCCAATCCCCAGCAACGTGTTCCATAACACTTAGGACATGGGCATGTTCTCCACGGTGTAATATCTCCTCTTTTTTTTTAAACAACACTTAGTTAGTGGTTAAGAACAGAAGACACCAACTGATGAAGTTTTGAAATTGGAAGCGTTTACTTTTCTTGCTTGATGTACTGTATGCCGTACGTTGCTCAACAGTCCTAGGCCTCTGCTGTCATAAGTTGCACTTCATAATATACTGTACCATACAGTAAGTGGTGAACATGCCCATGTCCCAATAAAATAAATAAATAAATAAATGTGTCCAGCTGTAAGTCACATCCCAGGTTTTTTATTATTAATGTTTATACAAGTATGTTGCATTTTCTATAGTAACAGATCATTCACATGGACTTCACATGAATAGATATTTTAAATAAGTAGATCATTTAAACAACTGTTACACTGTAACAGTCACACACAACAGACCAAAATACGTGGTTTTGTCTTATTGATGTCAAAAAAAAGAAGAAAAAACCGAGAGGCTGCTGAGGAAATCACCGTTACCATGATAACAGAAACAACAATCCTTCCAAAATTATTGGAACATCTGATCGACCGGTGTGTGTGTGTGTGTGTGTGTGTGTGTGTGTGTGTGTGTGTGTGTGTGTGTGTGTGTGTGTGTGTTGCTTTCCAGATGTGCCATGTTAGACTGACCGTTTAAAGTGTTAATCACCCTGAATGTCTGATCTTGGTTTGAGGTCTGAGTGTGGTGAAATGAAGACTGGATTTGTTGTTAAGAAGGATTAGCCAGTATGATTTATATGTAAATATAGATGTGGAAACGCATTAGAGTTGTATTGGTACCCGTGCTGCTTCGCATGAGATTACATCACTTTATAGAATTCAAACCAGAGCAAAAAAGCTGGAAGATTTTGGCAACATTATTTTATGTCTGAATAAGTTTGGCTTAAAAGTTAATGATAAAATGTAAAATAAAGTCAGTGGCAAATGCTGCTTTTCCCATCTGACTGCGCGCTAACTTCAGATTGAAGGCTTATCTTGAAAAGTGATTCGAGTTTTCTTAAATTTCTTACATCTCACTTGATTGTGATAAAAAAAATCTCTGCAATCTATAGATGACTAAAATTCAAGTCCATCCATCCATCCATCCATCCATCCATCCATCCATCCATCCATCCACCTCTTTGGTCCAACACGGTCTTTGGACTGTGGGAGGAAACCGGAGTATCTGGATGAAACCCACCAAGTACCAGAGGTGGGTAGTAACGAGTTACATTTACTCCGTTACATTTACTTAACTAACTTTTTGAAAAAAAATTTACTTCTATGAGTAGTTTTACCGCAACATACTTTTTACTTTTACTTGAGTAGATTTGTGAAGAAGAAACGCTACTCTTACTCCGCTACATTCGGCTCCACTCGACTCGTTACTTTTCTAACCGTTTATTCGACACTTTAGATATTCTTCGTGTTTGCCTGAGAAAAGCAGCCGGTGGATCTACCGCGTGACGGTGTTTCACCAATTAGACGTAGCAACATTAATCACCTGACTCCGTTTGACCAATCAGCCGCAATAACAATAACCGCATGTAGTCACACGACCACACACATGCCGTGGTAGACAGTGAAGGAAACATGTCGCGGTTAGTTTAGCTGTTTTATTTAATGTTACAATCTTAACATATATAATTAGCAAATAAGCTAAGTTTCTTACATTTGTTCTGCTGGACACAGTTTATGGTAAAGTGAGACTCTTGTACACATGTTCTAATGTTATTTTCTATCCGCTGAGTCATTCGGAGGACAGTGGATATTGAACATACAGTATATCTGTATAGGTAAAAGCTTTATGTTGTGAAAAAAGTGAGATTAGGAAATCTTTGTTTCTTGTTCTTAATTTACTTTTTTGTAAAGATATTTCGTTTTATGCATTTATTTTATTACATTAATTTAATTTAATTTATTATTTGGGAATGTCAAAAATGGTGCATTATTTTATGATTTTGTCTGAGTGCTTACATCATTTCTAAAATAAATAAATAAATGAATGAATGAATCGGACATTATGATGAAACAGTTACTCAGTACTTGAGTATCTTTTTACAGAATACTTTTTTACTCTTACTTGAGTAATATTTCGGATGACTAGTTTTTACTTCTACTCGAGTAATATTATTTTGAAGTACAGCTACTCTTACTTGAGTACAATTTTTGCCGACTCTACCCACCTCTGCCAAGTACAGGGAGAACATGCGAACTCCATGCACACACACATGAGGCGGCAATCGAACCCAGACCCCGGAGGTGCAATGCCACAGGGCTAACCGCTAAGCCACCGTGCCGCCCAAATACAAGTATTGTTGTTCATTTGATGAACGTTTAGCAGGCAGGCAGTGTTCTTTCTCCCACGCCTCTGGGCTTTAGTAGAATAGCTATTCTTTCAGATGTCACAAGAATTGAAGTAAGATTTCAGTGTCGGTTTTATTTCTCAATCTGGAATGGTGGGTGTTTCTGTCGCAGATGGTGCTGTCACTGTAATGTAATTCAAAAATCTGGACCAATCTGGTGTAGATAATCGCTGCTCGAGCTTCTAGGAAGATCCATAGGAGAGAGAATGAGATTTGACATAACGACGGTCCCTCTCTCTCTCGTTCTCTCTCTCTCTCGGACCATTAAAAAAATAAAACATCTATGGCAAATAGCATTTAATATTCATGTAAGACAAATCTTACTATATCATATCCTCTCATTCAATTCAATTTCCATTTTCAAGATCCTGAAATTGTGAAAAACATCTAATATTTTAAGAAAAAATCTAATTATAATAACTACATCAGGCACTTTTTATTTATGACACACGTTTTTGCTGCCAGTATTCCTTTCACATTGCACAACAGTTTACCGTCCACTTGGAAAGAATCCCCAGCACAGCACTCTTCTGTGTATTTATTGTCCTGTTTGTTGATTGCTCACACTGTTGTGTATTTGCTCTTTATGTGTGCTACTGTGTGTCCCCTGCAGAAACCGCATTTTGTTACTAACACGCTATATACTGTAAAGGAGCTGCATTTGAAACCCACTTGACATGACATCATTATGATTACTGAAGCAGGCAAGAGCGTGGAACTGACAGGGAGGAGTTTGGAGATGAGCTCTGTTAACATGGCACACCTCAGCCCTCTTGACCCATATGCATCTACAGAACCTTTCTCTTATAGAGGACAAGCGCAATATCAAATGCTCACCTGTGCTCTGGCAGGTGGTTTAGTGGTTGGCACCTTACACCATCCGGGTTCGATTACAGCTTTGGGGTCTGTGTGCACGGAGACTGCATGTTCTCCCCATGCTTGGTGGGTTTCCTCTGTGTAATCCGGTTTCCTCCCACAGTCCAAAAACATGCAGATGTATCTACCTTCCTATTGGTCTATCTTTCTATCTGTACCTGTCTGTCAACTAATATGCTCCTTTTCTATCTGTCTGTTTAATGCCTATATTGTATCGATCTGTCTGACTCTCTACACATCCTCGTTCAAAAATAATATTAATATTAATAATAATAATACAAAAATACTTTAACTAATAATAATACAAAAAATATTAATACTAATAGTATTAGGTTTTAAATAAGCAAATACTTACAAGTCTTTAAAGGAATAATTACTTTGATTAATGATTAATATGTTTCAATTTGCAATGATTCTTTTTACCCTAAGTGATGCAGTGAGTACAAAACCATGTTGGAAGAGATATTGGTAAAGATGTATCTGTGCTTCAGAAGGGTCGAATGTTTGGCCTGCATCAAGCAAACAAAACACCTAAGGAGATCATGTATTGGACTTTGGAAAAAGATCATGTGGTCCGATGAGTCCAGACTGACCCTATTCCAGAGTGATGGGCGTGTCAGGGTAAGAAGGGAAGCGCATGAAGCGATGCACCCGTCATGCATAGTGTCCACTGTACAAGCCTCTGGAGACTCAGTGTTATGATCTGGGCTCAGCAACGTTATGTGGCTATAAAATAAAGTCAGCTGACGACCTGAATGTACAGAATGACCAGATTATCACATCTACTGTACAGTATGTTCCAGGATTGTGAAAGACTGGCTCGGGGAGCTTGAGGAATGATTTTCATACAACTGACATTCAAGTCTTATCGAACGTCTCCAGGATGCTCTGGCGAGGACGTTATGGTGTGGTTTGACTCTCCTGTCATCAAGATCTAAACCAAATATTAATGCAACGGAAGCGGAAATAAATGTTCTGATGCTGGTTGTAAGGTTGTCAAAGCCATTCCATATATATCTATCTATCGTTATGGATTGTATAAAGAAAAGTACATATTAATAAAACCTACTATTTCTCAACTATCTGTCTGTTATTCTAGAACCTTTTCAAACATAAGCTTTAAATGATTGATTGCTGTTTGATGCTTGGAGTTATTTTTGAAAAGTGTCTTTGTTGTTCAGGGTGACGATCAGTCTCTCTCTCTCTCTCTCTCTCTCTCTCTCTGACTGGCTTTGACATGCAGGAACTTGTGAAATATTAACAGAGCAGCACTGCTCGAGGCTGTGTTTCCCCAAGATGACACACAGCCTGACTTGTCTCCCACAGCCCACCACCCCCTACAGACCGAATGATGACTGAAGGCCTACAATATCAGATTTGCCCATTCAAAATACAGACAATACTAAACCACTCTAATAAGGACACTTGTACACCCGCTCATTCATGCAAGTACCTCATCAGACAGTCATGTAGCAGTAATGTAATGCAGGTTAATTATAAATTTTTAAATCCATTAATATCGGCGGTACTAATTGGTATAACTGCCTTACCTGGGGGGGGGGGACTACCTGAGGGAACCTTGTAGTTTCATTGTGTCTTTAAATTGAGCCTATGCTTGTCTAATGCACTTTGGTTGCATTAATTTGCACATGTAATTGCTATCCCTGAAGTAAATTGCACGAAATTACACTGCAGGTGTGCTAAAAATAAAAAAAAATCGATTTTCCTAGAGCGACCCTGAATGTGGCACCTTTTAGTACAAATGTCTTGAAATAAATGCACATTTACAGTATTAAGACAAATGCACAAAACAGACAAAGTGTGATTTTACTCATGCGAAAGACACAATTTCTCTGTAGATTCTGGGTCCATATTACGCCACATAACCTCCCTTGAAAAGTTTTTGCATGCTGCTACAGTGTATATATGAACCAGCATAACCGTAATGTAGAATTATACACCAGTCAGGCATTACAGTACATAATGACCACTGAGAGGTAAAGTGATAAAATAATGATCATGAACTACACATCAGTAAATTAGTGTCAGGGTCAAGTGCAAAGGCTTAGCCATTAGTTCAAATGCCACACATTCACACACATTGCTGAAAAAAGTGGCCACAATAGAAAGGCACAAGAACACCCAATGCACCAAATCCTACTGCACAGAGAACCTGGAAGCCTAAGAGATCCGACTGAGCACCCATGGCATGCGCCGGACAAACAAGTCCAATCAACGGAGGCTCCACCCTGCAACCCACCGCACACAAAGGATGCTCTGCCTTGGCTACACGCCCCAGAGGCCAAGGCTGACCCAGCGGTACAAGGAGAACCCAAAACCTACTGTACAGTAGGTGGTTTTAATGTTAATGGTGTTCATGCTATTACAGATTAGTGTAAATATGATGTAGATAACGATTTTGTGTCAATATTTAAATTATTTGTAGATGTTAATAAACCATTGAAGAACATACAAGAGTGTGTAATGTCTTCTCAGAACAGCATCATCTATATCAGCTAATTCGTTATCTTTATGATTACAATGAATCTGCTATGTTTGATATTTTAAGTCTTATATTTAAGATATTTTATCTAATCATTTTATCTTATCATATTTGGTGTGTTATACATCTTAATTTTAAAGCCACGAGTAAAATATTGATTATTTCTTAACCTATTATGATGGACATTTTGGGTGTCTGGCTAATTCTAACCTTCAATATGCCTTCAATGACCTCCTTTAATTTCAAACCATTACATTACACATTTGGTAGAGGCTAAGGGGATAACATGGTGTCCTTGCACCTTGCACAGGTACTCTGCCTTACTCCCAAAGTGCAAAGACATGCTGTAGCTTAATTGGTGTTTCCAAATGGTCTGTAGTGCGTTATTGAGTGTATGAGCCTGTACTCATACACCCGCACTGTGCCGGAGCCCCCTGGGACAAGCTCCTACACAAAATATGTGGTATGAAGAAAACATAAATACAAATATATTTATATACAAACATAAATACTCAATGTAAACACATTAAAATCACTTGTTCTTTGCGTTCTGTCTTGACTAGTGCAGACTTTAATAAATCCAATAATTTTGTTGTTAGAGTACAACAGACATCAACACATCATCATCAGTCTCGTTATGTTACTCGGCTTCTACAGCAGGCAACACTAAATGGCAGACTGCGGTTCCGGATCTGGACCCTGGTGCCTTGCTGATAAATGAGAATAATTGATATCTTATTAATCTAGTGCATTTCCCCCCGCAGTGGGTGTGGCTAAACGCATAACGCAACCCAGCCAATCAATGCAATGGTTTATCATGTACAGTATAGACAGAGTAGAAGTAGACTATGAAAACTGAACATTTAGAGATGAATAGAGAGATCAATACATGTTTACTCTCCCTGTGGGAAGTTTAAAACCAGAAGGTCTCATACTGTATGTTCTGAAACGATGCCCGATAATAAAAAGCAGTAATGTAAAGCGTCACTATGAGATTAAATGTGCCGTTAATGAAAACATATCCGCAGCAGTCAGAGGTGAGGGCGTGTAAAATACCCAAATCGAGAGCTCGGTATGTCAGATGGGTCGTTTCACAATCATGTACAGCTCATGACTGTAAAAATAAAGATTCACTAATGATTGACCGAAGATTGTTGTTTGTAAGTTCAAACTGTCCACATGTTTAACGCAGTTACTGAAAATTGTTTTTGAAATACTATGGAAATTTGAAATAGCTTATTTCCATAGACTTACAATGCGTATATACAGTATAGAAATCTGAATCCTAACACCAACGTAAAATTTGAAAATCTTATGGTTATCAAACCTTCTTACATTTTCATCTGGGACCCCTGTCCTGGGCTATTCATTATTAAAGAATCCTGCTTCTCAGCTACAAAACCTAAATTAGTGAGCCCTGAGTGAACTATTACGCTAGTACACACCTCTTCGTGGTGGAAACTGGAGCATTCAAATAAAATAGGATTTGTCTTACATCTGTCATCTGAATTACATCTGTATCACCGTCATCTCGGGAGCTTTTCTCACCACTATCATCTCTGGCTTGTTTTTGGATTTCTGTCAATGCTTTGTAAAAAATGTCTTTTGTTTTATACTTGAGCAATACTGAGCACCTTTCACAGACTGGAATCCAGGCCAAATGAAAAGAAGTAAATTGGTTTTACTTTAGCATCTGGGAGTTGCAAGTCACTCTCCAGCACACGCTCAGGTAGAGGTGAGCCATTAGCTGAAACCATTATCACACTGCGAGTGCTTTATTCACCTGAGGCTAATGCCACCGTGAACCATGACTTGTTTAAATGGATCCAAGTCTTCCAGGAGATTGTTGCTTAATGCAATACTGAGCTTTGTGACCTGTCTGCAGCAAGCTAGTTTATTGATTAACTAATGGAAAAGGCGCCCAGGAATCTGTACGTGTATGTTTATGTGCAGGAAGACCCATGAAGATGTAGATCACTAGATCAAAATCTGCCTCTGGTTAAACAAAAGCCAAACAAAGCCCATATGAACGCGGTCCAGTGTGATATTCTGGGTTTTACTGGTATTACAGACAGCTTCAATGTTATGCAATGACGGAGTACTGAAAGTGACTCCACCATGAAACAAGAGCGTACAGTAAAAAACAGGGAGACTGCAAATAAATAGCAATGGGCAAAAATACCCAGCCAGAGAAAATACACTGAAAGGAATCGTGAAGGGTTGAATATGGGAGAGCGAGTTCATCATCACCTACAGGATTATGATAATGAAAATGATAATATGATGATAATCTGTACTGGCAGTGATGCACTATTGAATAATAGAAACGGTGCGCAATTATCTTTTGTAAGGCTTTGAAAATACACAATCAACTTATTTGATAAAATAAAATTTATATCTATAAAAAATCTTTATGTGGCTCAATTCGATCACGTGGAACTGACGTACATGTCTGAATTCTGTGATCATTTATTCCGCAAGTGGGTTAACTTGATTCATGCCCCAAAGAAACTCTAAAGCTCGTTGCAGTTCTCAATTTTAATATCTTCTACATAGCTATTCTTAAAACGTAACAAAGCTGTGGCGCAATTTAACATGTGAAAATCTTCTCTGTCCCACCCAAACCTTTAATCATGACATTAGTTCTGGTTACCTTTTAAGTCCAAATACCGCCAAATATTTTATGGGAATATTGAACTTAATTAAACTTGATGTTTAAATTAATTGTAGTTTTTAATACAAAATTTTATTTTCTCCTGTTTTATTTAGTTTTATTTACTTTTATTATATCACTATATTGTATTACTTTTATGTTAACTCTCATTTTATTACAATTGTTTGCATTTTGCACTTTGTTCAGCACCTAGGTTCGAGGTTCTACAGTATGTAGTTGTTATGTGCTATATGAATAAAGTTTGAATTGAATTGAATTAATTACATTATTGAAAAGTTTATATATGAACTTATAAACTTCATACGGTCACGTTTTGCTATAAATGAGATCCTGCAGCCCACCTACAACACCTATAACAATTAGAAATCTGTAGCAAAATCTGTGCCTCATTCTTTCACTTATTCATTCATTCATTTTTCCAACGTAAAACCAAAAAATTTTAAGAAAAAGAAACCCACACCAACAAACTAACAGCAACAAAAGCACTTTTTTCTATGTTTGTTTCCAAATAAAAAATGAAAAAAAAAAAAAAGGAAGGATAATGGCTCATTTTCCGATTTCTGATTTTGTGCTCACATTAAAAATTCCATTTTTTTTTTTTCATAGGACACAAGTCATGGAATGGAAGTTTTTACTTGTGCTAAAGAAACACATTTTTATGTATTTTTAATAGCATGAATGCTATTTAAGGAAGCCAAGCATGTAACCCATGTAAACTTTGATTTAACCGCAGTTCTTCCTGAAGCATGGTTAATCAGCCCCAAAGGGATTTTTGGGGTTAGATCAATAAGAGTGAAAAGCTCTTCAACAGTAAAGTAATTTCACTTACTACAAAACAATAATTTGAAATAAATAAAAAACAAAAGAATACAGACAAAGTCATTGTATCAATGATTACACAGGGTAAAATGTTATAATAATTTACATGTAGAACATCTGGGTCATCATAAATAAAATTTAAAAAAGCACTCATTACCCCCCCACCCCCCCACCCCATTCTGTGCATCATTCCTTTATTCATTTTTTTTTTTTTTTACTATTACAAAAAAAAAAAAAAAAAAAATTAGAAGCACTTTTTTATTTTGGTTTTGGAAGCGAATTCTTAAAAAACAAGTTTTTTTCAGGTTTATAATGAAAAATTAAAGAACAAATAATGCATAGATTGTGGTATTGAGCTGGATAAAGGTCTTTTTATAAAATAAAAAAAAATTCCTGAAGAGAACAGAGAATTTGAGTCAATTTATTTATTTTTATTTTAAGGAGGCCAAATTTATTACCCTTTGAGGATCTACAGTAAAAACAGTTGGAGCTTTTGAGGGCTTTTAGACAGTAAAAAAGGGGGATATTTAAAAGGTGGTATTTTTGCTTGGACTCTGCCCCTGTGCGCCTCGATGGATTATCTGACACTGCAGAAGGAATTCTACTTGGGAGTTTTTCTGAAAAAAGCAACATTTAAGGTCGAGATGAAATCTTTTTCCAGGAGTAGATCGAAAAAGACACACAGGTTTTGCTTTAGTGAGTGTTTTTCCTATCTGCAGCTCAGGTTCCAGCTCAGGTCCCAGCGGATGGCACAAATTTATCAGTAGTGCTTCTGAGATTCAGTATCTGTTGATCAGCTACACGGTGCTCCTGCTCCATCTCTGAAAACATGCTCGTGCCTGACTTGAGATCTTCCACAAGCTGAGATAAACCCTGCAGGATTGATGTACACACTGACTTGAATACATTTATAGGATTCAAGTGTAACTACAAACGTTTTATGTATTTAAAATGAACAATAATTTGAAGTTATTAAACTTCAAATTATTATATAATTACTATATAATTTGAAATAATTAAAAGTTGTAATGGCTAGTGTGGACTTTAGTGCATATTTATAATTTGGGAAGAGAAAAAAATCCTGCGTAAAAGTTCTGGGCCAAAGTGTTCACTGTACTCTCTTCATTTTTTCACACAAACTCACAAAATTTTACAGTCATTTGTCAATTATTACTATGTTTTTCAATAATGCAAGAAGGACAAATTTTCCTTTTTAGCTCTTTACAGTTACACTGTGTAATACACAACATAGTGTTTAGCTATGTGTACATGTGTGTATACATGGATATATATATATCTGTGTGTGTGTGTGTGTGTGTGTGTGTGTGTGTGTGTGTGTGTGTGTGTGTGAATATACCTCTAGGTATTGTTAAGAATGACAAAAACCGGATCGAAAGACATGGCTTGTTTTTAGAGCCACCTGATACTTTCAGACATACAACATAACCTAAGGCACACACTGTCCAGGACACACACACACACACACACACACACACATTGAACTCTTGTGGGGGCTCTACCCTTACTTTTTTATGTGATGTGGTACTAATGTGTTGTGTTCTGGTTATGGGAACAGATCCTACTTTAATAATGTAACAAAAAATGACAACAATTGTATCTTTTTAACATTGTCTAATATTATTACTTTGTAGAAAAAGAAAACCCTTTGTAGTGCTGAAAGTAAGAGAAGCTCATATCTGAACTTTTTGCTAGTGCACCGATTTGTTACAAACAGAAATTCTTGCACATGCCTTCAATTATCTTCAGACTGTCTATGCACTGCTCACATAATAGTATGATGGTACGATTATAATATAACCTCCTAACGTACCAAATCTCACAAACTGTCTACAAACTTTTACCACTTACCCATGAAGCACATACGACACCTCGAAGTCCGCCATGAATTGTCAAAGCTATGGTTTCTCAGTGACCTGGTTCATTTAGTAGAGATGGGGGTAAAAGTTGATTTGGTGATGCATCATGATTCTTTTGCATTTGAGTTGGTAAAACCCAATCATTATCAAATCCTAGAATAATACATAACAGTATCCATCCATCTAGGAACCTCTATAGTCCAACTAGGGACAGTGGAGGCCGATGGTGTCCATTTCTATGACCCAGGTAGGGGTTCATACACCAAATTAAGAAACACCAATTAGCCTAATCTGCATGTCTTTGAAGCATGGGAGGAAACCCACAAAGCCCAGGGAGAACATGCAAAGCCGATGCAGGAATCAAACCTGGGACCTAGAGGTGCAAGTCGACAGTGCTAACCACTAGACCACCGTGCCACCACTTTACCTTATGCACCTACATTATTCTACAATATTAAATTATTTAATACTTCATTGTATGCAAGTATTAAACCATTCTTATCATATAAAATTTGCATACTGTAAAGCACTAAGACTGAAAAATACAGCACTTGCATATTATATGTATAACTGAATAAATGGTAAGAGCAACCCCTAACCCTAATCATTTTAAAACATCCGCTTTAAATTATTCTTTACTTGCACTTATAGTCCAGAGTTACATAGTGTTTAAGGCAAGGTTGCATACAAGGAAGTATTACAATGAAGGGGGGGGGGGAGGGGGGGGGCTCAAGACTTTTGCACAGTACTATGAATTTTGCCCTTACAGCATTGTCAGCACTTCCAAGCTCGACTGCCCGTTTGCATCCTCCCAAAAGCTCAGAGGTGGCTGTGGGGGAGAAGCCTGCAACATTTGAGATTTAATTGCTCTCGTCCTGCTGGAGCAGTTTTGGAGTCTTGTCCCTTTTTTCCTCCCTCTATTTCTCTTCACCTTCCCCTTAACCATACTCCTACCGCTGTATCACAAAAAGGGGGCTACTGTATGTTCTGTGGACAGATTTGGAGTGAGATCTGCGCTGGACAATTCCAAAAACAGGGCCAGACGATGGAGGTGGGGGTTGTAGTCAAGGGGTTTCTATCCCAGTGCAGACTGTCCCTGGATTAAACTGGGATTTACTGTATCACAACCTGACCTTGAATCTCTGCATCCTGACAACAATGTCAGCACACAGTGTTCTGCAGGCGCTTTTCAAAATGATCCATTAGGTTGGAATCCCTAAAGATATCCTGACAGATAAAGGCACAATGTTCATTATGCACCTATACTAACTTTTTCAAATAGCTTATGACCAGAATGGCCTTGTCAAGCGGTTTAATCTACCCCCTGAAAATCCGAATGTCCTACATGAGGATGCTTAGAATAGGGATAAGTGGCTCCAACCCCTCACTCCCTCATCATCTCTGTATCGCTTTGTCCTGTATACAGGATCACAGGGGTCTGGATCCTATCCCAGGAGGCGAATTGACAATTGACAAGGTGCCAATCCATCACAGGCCACACACACTACGTGTTATATAAAACTCCTGTGTTAATTGCTCTAAAGTTGTCAAGAATGTACCAAATGTAACTCTTCCTCTTTAATAGTTCCCCTTCATGTTTTTTCCCTAAGATACAAACTTGGGAATGCCTGAAAAACCTAATCTGCATGTCTTTGGACTATGGCGGAAACCAGAGTACTCAGAGGAAACGCACCAAGCAACAGGGAGAATGTGAACACAGACCCGATGCGGGAATCAAACCCAGACACTGGAGGTATAAGGAAACAGGTCTAACTACTAAGCCACCATGCCACCAGCTTCAGCCCCTATTATTTGAAATATAAGGTTGCACAGTATGAAGCCTTCATGGATTTCTTTCCATTTAAATGATTATTGTAACGGGTTCGACCCAAAGTTGCACGGGCGGCACCATGAAACACAGACACGAGGCGAGATCTTAGAGGAAAAGGATCAATTTATTAGGAATAAATAAGGGAAGGAAAGGGTAAAAGGAGGGAGGACAGAGAGAAAGGGAAGGAATGGTGTGTGCACGTGCATGGTCCGAGGCAGTGCCCAGCTGGCATGCGGGCACGCGGCTGGCGGCGGTGGGCGGAGTGGCAG
>JAAGKR010002312.1:775-36102 GCA_011419295.1 Clarias macrocephalus | reverse complement strand
GATCTTAGAGGAAAAGGATCAATTTATTAGGAATAAATAAGGGAAGGAAAGGGTAAAAGGAGGGAGGACGGAGAGAAAGGGAAGGAATGGTGTGTGCATGTGCATGGTCCGAGGCAGTGCCCAGCTGGCATGCGGGCACGCGGCTGGCGGCGGTGGGTGGAGTGGCAGAATGGAGCACGCGAGGCAGCGCTCCTTCATGCTCCCTGGGCAGTTCCTCCTCGCTGTCGATGGCCGGCCTGGCCCCTCCCAGCTCTCTGTGGGCGCGGGAGTCTCTCTTGGACGTCCTTCGGCTGGGCGGCTTTCCCGGCTGAGATCGGTGGCCTTAACGCTCTCCTCCTCGCGGCCTTTTTTTCTCTGGCGGCGAGGACGCGAAGGCGTGCTCGACGCGGGATGCAAAGGAATGCCTCAAGAAGAAGCGCATTAAGGTCATGGAGTCTTCAGACCTTAATCCTATCGAAAATTTATGGAGGGAGATGGCAGGAGGGGCGATTAGTTAGCTAGCTAATGTAATGTTTCTTCATGTTATGGGTTGTAACATCTTCTAGTTTAAAGTAGATTTTTCTTTTATAATCAGTGAGTTGTTTGCTCTGTTGAACACCCAGGAGGGACCATAACCTAATTTCCCATATATTAGTTATGCTAAGTCTTTAAATCAGGAGTTAGCTTGGCTGCTGAGCTGCTTTTTTTGTTGCTGTTTGCATCATTCTGCAGAATGGGTGCCGCCTACGTAGGGAGCCTACGAAGTGAGCGAGGCGCGATAATAGATTTGGGCGCACGCCCATCACAGGCGCACGCCGTGACAACGGTTTGAACGGTACGTGGACTGCAGGGGGTCCAGTGAGGGGGGCAGCAGGCATCAAGATGTGTCTCATGACGAGCCGCTCGAAGCACTTCATGGTGATGGGTGTGAGTGCGACAGGACGGTAGTCATTGACGATCGGGACGATGGGGACGATTAAAGCATGTGGGAACGATGCGCTGCTCAGAGAGATGTTGAAGATGTCGGTGAGAACATCTGCCAGCTGTTCTGCACATTCTCTGTGCACTCTGCCTGTGATGTTGTCTGGTCCAGCAGGCAACATCAGATCTTGGTCTCACCAGACCACAGGACATGGTTCCAGTAATCCTGGTCCTTAGTTTGCATGTCTGCAGCAAATTGTTTGCGAGCTTTCTTGTGCATCATCTTTAGAAGAGGCTTCCTTCTAGGACAACAACCATGCAGAGCAATTTGATGCAGTGTGCGGCGTACGGACTGAGCACTCACAGGCTAACCTTCCATCCCTTCAATCTCTGCAGCAATGCTGGACGCACTCATCCGTCTGTTTTTCAAAGCCAATCTTTGGATATGACGCTTAGAATATGCACTCAGCTTCTTTGGCCGACCATGGTGAGGCCTGTTCTGAAAAGAATCTGTCTCCTGGATGGTCTTGGCCACTGCAGCACAGTTGCAGAGTGTTGGCTATCTTCTTATAACTTAGGCCATCTTATGCATGTATTATATGCATCATATGTAAAGCAACAATTTGTTTTTTTTTTCAGGTCTTCTGAGAGTTGTTTGCCATGAGATGCCATGTTGAACTTTCAGTGGCCAGGTTGAGAGAGTGGAAGAGCTTTTATACCAAATTTAACTCACTTGCTATCTGTTGACACATGAGACAGTGTAACACTAATGAGTCACACGATAAAGGGGAAGGAAAATGACTAATTGTGCTCAATTTGTACATTTTCACTTAGGGGTATAGTCACTTTTGTTGCCAGGGGTTCAGCTATTATTGGCTGTATTTTTAGTTATTTTGAGAGGACAATAAATTTACACTGCTGTACAAATTTTCAACTGACTACTTTTCATTGTGTCAAAGAGTCATTTATGCAGTGTTGTCCTATGAAAAGATATAACTAAATATATCTTTTGTGACATACTGTATGTGTAAAACCTTCATAACGGCTTTAATCTGTGGGCTGTCTATTAATTTTAGATTTTTGGACTGGTAACTGTAATTTGGTCTTACTTTCCTGGGATGGTCTACTTGAATGTTCTAGAGTGTAGAAAACAATCACAAACCATAAACATTGAATTAGAAGTTGTGTGGACCAGAATGCACCTCTGTCACATATTCTGGTCATTACCACCTGTGGATGTAAGTTTTTTGGGTAGTGGAACACACACACGTGATACATCAATTTTTAGAATGCCAGTTAACCTAATCTGAATGCATTTGGACTGTGGGAGAAAACCGGAGTACCCAGAGGAAACTCATCAAGCATAGGGAGAGGCGGCAATTAAATCTCGACCCTGTTAGCCTCACTGTCTTATCAGCGCTTCCATTCAAGGCTGTCGTGTTCCTCGTCAGTATATACACTTAAAATGTTTGCTGCTGTTTCAGTTTAATTGCTGGGTACTTTTAAACTCGTATGATGGTAGTTCGCTTTGCTCATTCTGCTGTTCAATGTGGCGACTCAGGATTTCATATTAAAGTTCAAACAGCTAAATGCCACACAGCATGCTACGGTCTTTACCCAGGTCAGCTGATTATACTCACCTTACACCACTAAAGTTTCACCTTTTTAATGTGTACTCTCCTACTGATAAGCGCTCACTGATCAGCGATTTCACTGTGGAACGCAATCTGGACATTTTCTGTCTCACATGGCAACAGTAATTATGTTTTCTACTAGAGTCCACCCGGTTATGTTTACATCTCTAATACCCCAATCTCACTATACGGAGTTATCGCAGTTTCACGCGGTGGTTGTAAGTACGGTTCATCACAATTTTTTAGACGTTTTTGCAGTTTTGGCGTAGCGATAACGTTTCCATCACGATGGTATCACGGTTTCGTACAGTTTCATGCGGAAGTGGTCGCGAAAGAAGAGAAACTGGGGTATTTGGGGAGGCGCCATCACAATGTCCTCAGTGTCATTACATATAGATCCAGTATTGTTGCAGTCATTACGGTGAGTAAGGTAATAAAACAAATTAACCTGTACTTTACCTTTAAAAAAAAAGTAAAAATAAATCCTGACAGATCCGTGTTTCCGTTTATGCCTGCAGGTGCCGTGTGTGTGTGTGTGTGTGTGTGTGTGTGTGTGTGTGTGTGTGTGTGTGTGTGTGTGTGTGTGTGTGTGTGTGTGTGTGTGTGTGTGTGTGTGTGTAATGGAATGGAAAGACTGTATTATCAGAAAAATTAGCAAGGAACATCGCTAATGACACTCACGTTAGCGCATACTAACGGAATCACTGCTGTAAAGTAAAAAAATCCAATAAGTGTCTGTAGCTAACAGGTGTGAATCTGTCCTAGTCCAACCTCTGAATCTGAATAAATATAGACAAATACAGCCAAAAATGAACAAATTCAGAAAACTTTACAAGTCACTTTCTAAGGAAAATTACACTACCATAAGCTTCAGTATACCACAAGTAACCTGACCAGCCTCACTGGTAATGCGTGTATATATTTGTAATCTGTTTATTTGCTTGTATTTGGTGACTGGATTATATGCTTTGGCAGTATGAGTGTATGCAGCAGCCATTATACATTACACATAATATTGCATGTGTTTTGAAGGATTTATATATATATATATTTATATATATATATATATATATATATATATATATATATATATATATATATATATATATATATAATTATTATTATTATTATTTTGTGACAGATTGTGTGTAGTATGTAACTTGTGTGTATCTAACTAGGAGGCTTATATATACCTCTATGCTTATATTCGCTTATACTGTATACGCTTACAGTACATATGCCTTATATATGCCAAACGAACCAGTCAGGTAAAGTCTGTATTTGGAAGTCTATATTATTTGACAGAAGAGGAATATGATTATACACTAACAAACATTATTGTATATATCACTGCATTTTTTACAATATCTACAAACACCTATGGAGCTCACTATGTTCCTACATTTACAACTACATTTAGGCATTTGGCAGACGCCCTTATCCAGAGCGACTGACATTTTTTCATCTCATTATACATCTGAGCAGTTGAGGGTTAAGAGCCGTGCTCAGGGGCCCAACAGGGACAACTTGGTGGTAGCGGGGTTTGACCCTGGGATTTTCTGAACCATAATCCAATGCCTTAACCACTGAGCTACCACAAAGTTGACCTACAAATGCCAAGAACTGTTTCATATTTTTATTTCTACTAACATTGGTATACTTGCTGATATTTTAAGGTTAGCAAGTCAGCTTCCTAACATAAGCATCACGTCGGGAACAGTGTAATGTTTTCTTGGAACCTGTCCATCAAATTTGGTGTAATTTTGTGCAGCTTTCAAGCTAAATTATATTTATTTTTGTTTGTTTGTTTGTTTGTTTGTTTGTTTGATTGATTGATTGATTGATTGATTGATTGATTGATTGATTGATTGATTGATTGATTGATTGATTTTTCATCTGCATATATTATCACATTTTTTGTGTGTGTCTTTGGTTAACTTATAAGTTTGTAAAGGAAGTATCTTTGATCTCCTGTGGTATTAGAAACTTTTATGAACCTTTATTATGTTTTTGTACAGGCTTTTATTGACTCTGTATTACTGTGCTCCTACTCTAAGAGCGCAGTAATAAAGTGCAGAATCTGAGAGCTTTAGTCCTCTGATAGTGAGTTCAGTAGAGTCTCTGCTTGTTGTGGATGATAATCGAGTGTCAGTAGGATTGCTAGAACCTCTATGTTCCCTTGCGCCTTTATACAGTAAATATTGCGGTGTGCTGTTAGAATATTGTTTGTACCAGTAAAGAGTAATGTATTCACTCTTTGATTCATATGAACATTTCAGAGTAACAGTGTCTGTTTCTTTCTTGATAATGTTGACATCTTCATCCTTTGGCCCAATTGTATCTGCAAAACTGCCTGCTGTATATAAGAGAACAACAATAATAAATCTGTATTTTTGACAAATAGTTCTAGCATTATCTAAGGCAATAAATAACTTGGTGTTGAAAAGATTTTATTTAATATTAATATTATTTATTTATGTTAAATAATACAGTATGAATTGGAAATGAATTACCTGTAACTACAGTGAGAATCAGTGCTGTGTGTCTCACTATGTACAGTAAGTTGTATAGTTGAGCCATTTCTGTACGCAGCTCTGTGAGGATTTTGTATAATAGTTCTGTATGTGCTGAACTTTACACATGAGGGAACACGGCACTAGAAGGACACACCCAGGAAGTGCTGCTGTTGAAGTATAAATGTAATAACTTCAAAGTGTTAGTAACAGTAAATGTGATGGATATGCTCACTTGTATTTGCATCACAACATTGTTTTATTACTATTTTTTTTTATTAATATATCTAAGAAACCAATAAAAGGTGTTTGCTTGAGATTGTTTAAGAGTTTGTAGTTCTAGTTTAAAACAGAGCCAAGAAACAATAACTTTTATTTCCTTAATCTAACAGTTTATAATGTGAACATTCAATAAAGTAAAATCTGATATATAAAAAAAAAAATCACAAATCTAGGCAGATTACTTCGACTAAAACCACAAACAAGATCCAGCATGACGATGGCCAGAGAGATTTATGAAGACACAATGAGCCAAGTTGCTGTGTTGGAGTTGTGGCCTGGAAAAAACCCTAATCTTAACCTTCTTGTACATTTTTGGTGTGAATTGAAAAGATGCCTGTTATTTTAAGATCTTGAGATATGTTGCACATCATGTGGCTTCTGTAATACATATTCAATCTCTTTTGTTTAGCCTCAGTTACAGCTGCCCTGTGAAAATGTACAGTACAGCCCAAAAGTTTGGACACACCTTCTCATTCAAAGAGTTTTCTTTATTGTGTTCTTTAGCCCAAATGTGTCTCTTCTGCTTGTTGCCTGTCCTTAGCAGTGGTTTCCTAGCAGATATTCTACCATGAAGGCCTGATTCACACAGTCTCCTCTTAACAGTTGTTCTAGAGACGTGTCTGCTGCTAGAACTCTGTGTGGCATTGACCTGCTCTCTGATCTGAGCTGCTGTTAACCTGCGATTTCTGAGGCTGGTGACTCGGATGAACTTATCCTCCGCAGCAGAGGCGACTCTTGGTCTTCCTTTCCTGGGCCGGTCCGCATGTGAGCCAGTTTCTTTGTAGCACTTGATGGTTTTTGTGACTGCACTTGGGGACACTTTCAAAGTTTTCCCAATTTTTCGGACTGACTGACCTTCAGTTCTTAGAGTAATGATGGCCACTCGTTTTTCTTTACTTAGCTGCTTTTTTCTTGCCATAATACAAATTCAAACTCTTTGAATGAGAAGGTGTGTCCAAACGTTTGGGCTGTACTGTATGTGAAGTTCAGTCACATGCTCTGGGAGAGTCTGCAACTGTGACTGTGATGAGGGGTTTTTATGAAGATAAATGGATAGATGCATACATGTAAAAGCTACCGATCTATACTTGAAATGGTACCATAACAACACAACAGACATTTTGGGTGATCTAGTCCTTGAGCTCCCTCATGGCTCCATCAAGTGGAGAGAAACAGGACGAATCCATAAGCTGTAGACTTGTGTTTAGGATGTAGAGCAATTAATTAAAGGAAAAAGAATATACTATTTACAATCATGTGTTTGTGTGTATCTTTTTTTTTCTTTTTACAATATCAACAAACTCACCATGTTTCCACAAAATCCAAGAATTGTTTCATATTTTTATTTCTACTAACATTGATATACTTGCTGATGGTTTAAGGTTAACGAGTCCACTTCCTAACATAAACATGACACCTGGGACTTCCATGTTTTCTTCAAACCTGGCCAGAAAATATCAACAACTTTATTTCATGGATGAATAATGTACATTTGTAAATTCAGTGTAATTGTGTGTAGCTTTCCAGTTAAATTATATATATATATATTTGTTTATTTATTTATTTATTTTCAGCTGTGTATATTAGCACATTTTTGTTTGTGTCTGTGGTTAACTGATAAGTTTGTAAAGGAAGTAGCTTTGATCTTCTGTGGTATTAGAAACTTTTATGAACCTTTATTATGTTTTTGTACAGGCTTTTATTGACTCTGTATTACTGTGCTCCTACTCTAAGAGCGCAGTGATAAAGTGCAGAATCTGAGAGCTTTAGTCCTCTGATAGTGAGTTCAGTAGAGTCTCTGCTTGTTGTTGATGATAATCGAGTGTCAGTAGGATTGCTAGAATCACTATATGACCTTGCGCCTTTATACAGTAAATACTGTGGTGCACTATTAGGATATTGTTTGTACCAGTAAAGGTAAATATATTCACTCTTTGATTCATATGGACATTTTAGAGTCACAGTTTCTGTTTCTTTCTTGATAATGTTGACATCTTCATCTTTCGGCCCAATTGTATCTGCAAAACTGCCTGCTGTATATAAGAGAAAATAACAATAATAAATCTATATTTTTACAAATAGTTCTAGCATCAACTTAGATAAAACAGCATAATGTATATAAATATTTAAATTCACATTGATATGATGAATTTATTTTAATGAATACAGTATGGATTGGAAATGAATTACCTGTAAATACAGTGAGAATCAGTGCTGTGTGTCTCACTATGTACAGTAAGTTGTATAGTTGATCCATTTCTGAACGCAGCTCTGTGAGGATTCTGTATAATAGTTCTGTATGTGCTGAACTTTACACATGAGGGAACACGGCACTAGAAGGACACACCCAGGAAGTGCTGCTGTTGTAGTATACCTGAAATCATCACTTCAAAGTATCAGGTTTAACTCTTAAAATTAATTACAATATCATGCTGTTTAACAGCAAATGTTATGAATATGCTCACTTGCATTTATATTACAAGATTATTTTCTTATTATTATTAGTAGTAGTAGTAGTAGTAGTAGTAGTAGTGTAAGTTCTCATCATTGAAGAGTTTGTAGAAATAGTTACAAAATTTTAAATAAAAAATAACCTCAACAACTTTAATGTAATCAGTGATATTATTATTTTAGTTTGAAACCCTTATACATGTCTGTCTGTCTTTCTGTAAGCCAGAACTCTCTACCTAATGTATTAATACAAATAAATAAAATTTAGTAACGCTGAGTATCTTACCACCTTGTTTACATTAAGCTGTACTTCTTTCGTCATCAGCCAAATACACTCGCTCTTCAATAATCGTAGAATAAATCACAGAGGGGAAATAGACAAAATACATAAAGATGAAGGTTTGTCTTAATCGAACCAAAATTCAATTCAGCGCTGTTATTTAAAAAATAAATAATCAATAAAACAATTAGTAATGCCAGTAACACAAACAAAAAAGTGCTAATATACACAGCTGAAAAAAATAAAATAAATATAATTTAACTTGAAAGCTACACACAATTACACCAAATAAAATTATTGATATTTTCTGGCCAGGTTCCAAAAAAGCCTGGACGTACCAGTTGTCATGTTTATGTTAGGAAACAAACAAAAAAAAAACAATACGGGCAAGTTTCATTAAAATCTGTTCATCCATTTTTGCGTGATGCTGTGACGAAATCGGCCGGGCAGACAAAAAGATTTACAAATATACAGATATACGGACAGACATACAGACAGATTTTTTTTTCTGAGACTGATTTCTGGTCCTCCATTGTATGAAACATCAAGATATCATTGAAAGAGCAATGTCTGACCAATATACAGACAAAACCTTTCTTTTATAATTATTATCATTATTATTATTATTATTATTATTATTATTTTATCTAAGACACCAATAAAAAGTGCTTGCTTTAGATAGTTTGTATCTCTAACTAAAACAGAGGTAAGAGATGTTAACTGTTTTTTCCTCTCATCTCAGTTCATTAGGTGAATATTAAATGAATTAAAATTTGATATTATATCCAAAACCACAAATATAGGCTAAACACACAGACTAAATCGCTTACGGGTTCCAGCATGATGGATCCCCAGTTGATCAAGTGAGATCCATGAAGTCATGGTGTCCCAACGTTAGTGCTAGTGAGTTTAAGTTTCGAGAAATTAACACTGATCTTAACCTTAATGTACAACTTTGGTGTGAATTGGAATGATGGCTACATCGCTTTTTTATTTTATAAATGTTTTTTTAGCAATCTTTGACCCTAATGCTGTATAAGTACAAATGCACGTTTTTCAAAATGCGGTGGAAAAGTCCATCTACAACAGATGGAAGCTGTTATAACTGCAAAGAGGCGAGCAGCTATATATTAATGCCCATGGATTTGGAATTGGATACTCATTAATCAGGTGTCCATATAACTGGTTTTTGGTGCAAGAATGAAAAATATTTAAAATAATATCTTCTTCATGCAGTGATGTATAGATTTACACAAGTCAAAATCAACATCTCTGTATGATGTGAGCAGGGTCCTATTGCTCCTGTATCAACATTCCTAAAAATGGATTCTACAATCCTGACCAGCATTGTTACAGCCATAAAGTACATTTTTAATAAATCTCTATAGTATTTAACTTGATTATTACGTAGATGTAAATGTAACCTTTTGCATATTTGTGACTACTGGCTTGTGTAAAGGTCATAGGTCAATTTCATATGTTTACGGTAGCAACCGTTTAGTGTTTGATTTATTAGAAGAAGGAAGGACTCGGTGTTAGACAGTCTTTTGACCGTTCTTTGAAAGCATGTTTAATTTGAAGCTTGAAAAGGTGTAAATAGTTCTTAAGTTTAATTTTTTGAGTGTCTTGTATCCAGACAAATGAAGATTAAACTGGTACACTACAGGTTTGGTGTTTTTACGCGTCAAATCCTTATGGAAATGGCGAAGAACAGGAAAACATAGATCGCTATTACAAAAGACTGTTGGCTCGGATCCAACGCCAAGTGGAAACTGGATTACCAATTTTGATGCTACACTTGTCATCGAACAAGACTTAAGTATTATGGACATGGCAAGATAAGGGAAATGAGAGAGGTGCTCGTGCGGAATAATGGCGACGGATGAAAGTGAAAGTAGGTCAGAACAGCCCACGGACATCCTGTGATATTCTGGTCATTTAAGGATATTTAAACTTGTCTCTGCAGTTTGAAATATTGTCTATCAGTGAAAGTAATATTACTGCCAGCGCAGTTTGCAAAGTCATTGTTCCGAAACCATTGTTGAATCATGGATGACGCAGCCGCTGCCTCGGATAAGAGCGACCAAAAGAGCGCAGTCAAGTATGTGCACAAAGTGCTAGAGGAGCGTCGGGACAGGCTCATTAGTTTGAGAAGGTCAAGAATGGCTCAAATTACCATTCACATGAAAATGATTGATAAACTCAAAGAAGATGATAAAAATGTTGAAGAAATAGAACAGCAAACGCTTACAAGGCTTATCAAGTTGTATCAGTAATTCATCGAATTAAACGACAGCATTCAGGAGTTGTTGCTGGATGAAGAAAGGGAGGTTGATCAGCAAGTCTGGTTTGAACCCAAATCATCAAAAATAAGTGACTTCGTTCTTGCCACAGAACAGTGGATTGAAACTGTAAAGGATAACAATGCAGCAAAGGATGAGGACATTGATCCAGGTGACAGTGTTTCTGAGGTTGCTTCAGCAGCGAGGAAAAAGAGGAGAGCAAGTTCATCAGCAGGACGTTCTGTAGCATCTTCAGCCAGCACATCAAGTTCAGTTCTACGGATGAGGGAAGAAGCAGAGAAAGCTGCTCTGTTAGCCAAAGCTGCTGCCTTAAAAAAGAAGCAGGCCTTGCAAGTAGAAAAGGTGAACTTGAAAACTAAATTGGAGGAATTAGAGCTACAAACAGCAATTGCAATTTCTGATGCAAAGCTCAAAGTTTATGGTGTACATGACAATTTTGTGGAACCAAAGCATCCAGTAGGTCAAATAAATCTGGGACTAAACGAAAATCCTGATGATGGAGTCTCTGATGTTCAATCTGTAACCAGACGAAAGCAAAAGCCTCCAGCTGTGCATGCCATTCAGAATACTGCTAAATCTGAAGATTCAGACCACAACTTCTTACAAATAATGAAAAGGCAAAATGACATCACAGAAATGATGGTGAAGCAACAAAATTTATCTCCACTTCCGCAAAGAGATGTTCCAGTTTTCAAGGGTGATCCCATTAACTTTAAATCGTTCCTACGAGCCTTTGACAATGCTATTGACAATAAAACTGAGAATGTTAAAGACAAGCTGTTCTATTTGGAGCAATATACCAGCGGTGAACCACAAGACCTGGTTAAGAGTTGTGGACATATGAGTGCAGAAAATGGATACAAAGAGGCTAGAAGACTACTGCAACATCATTATGGTGATGAACTTAAAATTGCTTAAAATTACATTGAAAAGGCATTGAATTGGCCTCAGATTAAGTCAGAAGATGGGAAGATGCTGAGCGCATATGCTCTTTTCTTGACTGGATGCCTTAACACTATGCAGGATGTGGATTACATGGTTGAAATGGACAGCCCTACTAATATGAGAGTCATCTCCAAACTTCCATACAAGATGAGAGAGCGTTGGAGAAATGTTGCATATGACATTCATGAAAGGTCTGGCAGAAGAGCCAGGTTTTCAGACATGGTGGATTATATTTATCGTCAAGCCAAGGAGTATGGGAAAGACAAATTTGCACAGTTCGGAAGGTTTTAAATTCAGTGTTGAATCAACAGGTAGTAGACGACGAAGGGCTTTACACCATCTTATGTGAAGTTGAAGCCATTATCAACGACCGGCCGATTACAAAAGCATCGGGTGATCCAAATGACTTAGAGCCGTTGACTCCGAATCATCTTCTGCTCATGAAAAAAGAACCAATCATGTCCCCAGGAGTGTTCGTGAAAGAGGACTGTTATTCACGTAGGAGATGGAGACAAATTCAATATATGGCAGACCTCTTTTGGTCTAGATGGTCTACAGAATACCTGCCGCTACTGCAAGAGCGGCAAAAGTGGCACAAGCCGAAAAGAAATTTAATGCCTGGAGACATTGTTCTCATTGTAGATAATACGGCTCCAAGGAATTCTTGGATTATGGGAAGAATTCTCAAGACCCTACCAGATGCTTCTGGTATTGTCCGACGTGCTTGTGTTCAGACCAAAACTGGTCAGTTGGAAAGACCAATAACAAAACTCTGCTTATTGCAAGAAACAGAAGAAAACTAAGACTTTGCATTAAGACTGTAATTCATGGAAACTGTGGTCTTTCAAATGATGGTTTGAGGGATAGAAAGTAATTATTAAGGCTCCCTTTGAGTTTGAAGAAAGGTAATTGTTATGCTCCAAGCATAGACAATTAGGGGCCGGAGTGTTAGAGCCATAAAGTACATTTTTAATAAATCTCTATAGTATTTAACTTCATTATTACGTAGACGTAAATGTAACCTTTTCCATATTTGTGACTATTGGCTTACGTAATAGGTCATAGGTCAATTTCATATGTTTTACGGTAGCAACCGTTTAGTGTTTGATTTATTAGAAGAAGGAAGAACTTGGTGTTAAACAGTCTTTTGACCGTTCTTTGACTGTTTAATTTGAAGCTTGAAAAGGTGTAAATAGTTCTTAAGTTTAATTTGTTGAGTGTCTTGTATCCAGACAAACGAAGATTAAACTGCAAGTTTTGTGGTTTTACGCGTCAAATCCTTTGTGCCAGTCCGTATGGAAATGGCAAAGAACAGGAAAACACAGATCGCCATTACAACTAAAAAGCTTTTGCTTATACAAAGTAAGGCGATGTAAGGATCTACTGTAGTCAATGACAGAAACTTCAAAGCAAACATCTCTCCAAACATAGAGTCCATTCTCTATAGTGTGGTTAATTTGATTTGTTAACAAATATCTAATAATATCATAGACCAACACTGGATATCAAACTGTTTTCTAGTACAGTTTGTCTAAAAGTTTGAGACAGCAGGTAGCATTGGTGCTATTGCAGCTCCATGGGCTCTAGCTGGGTTTTGAGCTCAGCTTATTATGGAGTTTAGTATATATTTTTTCACATTCTTCCCAGGTTTTACAGTAAAATTTTTATTCAAGATAAAAATAGATAAATAAATATATGAATAAATTAATGAGTCATCACCTAATAATCCAGTATGTGTCATTTATATAAGCTCATTATTAATCATAAGAGGAAAGAGACAGCCCTACAAAGGGCATGTCGAAAATTTTTAACTTATTTCAGTGTAATTTCAGTGTACAACTATGAGAAGGTTTTTGTACAGTGCAGGTGGATTTCCTGTCACTGTGGGCTCCAGAGCACAGTAATATAGTGCAGAGTCTGATACAGCAGCAGAGGAGATGAGCAGATCCACTTGTTTATCTTCTTGATGTTTTGCAGACATTCGTGGGGGCACATTTACACTTAAAGCTCTACTTGGAGTAATATAAAGAAGGAATCTGGGTTCATATTTTTGATATTGCTTGTACCATTGCACACTATATATGGTACCACCACTGTAGTCTTTGTAGGTGCAGGACAGAGTAACATCATCACCTTCATCTACAACTTTGTGACTAACAAGTCGCTCTATCGGATCTGCCATGGAGTCACCTGTCACAGAGAGATATTGTTTTGTTTTTACATAATCAAAGAATAATAAAGGGTTACACAAATCATACTCACATTTTTGCCCTTTTTTTTCAACTCAAACAAATTTTTGCAAAAAGAAAAATGTTAACTCACCTAGTGAAAGCTGCAGACACATGAATATGAAGGTGAACATGATGAACGGCTTTAGCTAAATGAAAATATTCTTTTTGTACTCTGATGTGTTCACATCATGAAGATTTATGAAGCTCCACCCCTCAACATCACATGACAGTGTCACCAACATGCTGAAAGACTCCTGATTCTTACTGATGATTCCTGGTTTATATTCAGCCTCAGTTAGGGAACCTGGTCGAAATATATATTTAAACAAATGCAAACAATCAAAATCAGGGACTAAAATACTTATAATAATACGGATTAGATAATTAAAATATTTTCAGCTGTGTGGTCATGAGAAAACCCATTTGTTAGTGAGACAAATCAGAAAAAATGGCTTCACTTTGCTAGGAAGCATAAAGATGCTAATCCCTAAAGGAGGTTAGGTCACATACGCAGGTTTATACTGTACACCACTGGAAAAGACAAGATTCCACTGAGTTTAGTTTGCGTCAGAGCTAGGTGGAGATGACACAGGCATGCTTTACTGGTTTAGATCTGTGATAGTGTATGGACCTTGTACATTTTAATGGTTTTGATGTTGCCTGATGCAGTATTATGTTATGTTATAGTTTAATTCACATGAGCTCAGCTGTGGTGATTTATAGCTGGTAGTTAGCTAAAGTTACTAAAGTGAAACTCTGGTAAGATACCATATCATGGTACAGGAGAGACTATTGGAAAAATAAAGACCTATCAGGTTTACATAAGAGTGTTTTACATACTTCTCTAAAATATTAAATAACAAATAAACATTACAAGTCATTTACCAAAAGTAGAACATTTGGAGGTCTGTTATACCAGACGGCAGTGTGAATGTCAGCCATCCTGTTAGTATGAACCGAGCAGTCAGGTAAAGTCTGTAATTGGAAGTATGAAAATAATTAACATACTTAAAGGACCGGTGTTTAGGATGTAGAGAAATTCAATAACAGAAAAGGAATATAATATTTACAATAATGTGTTTGTTTGTGTGTATCTTTTTTTTCAATATCAACAAACTCACCATGTTTCCACAAAATCCCAGAATTGTTTCATATTTTTATTTCTACTAACATTGATATACTTGCTGATGGTTTAAGGTTAACGAGTCAGCTTCTTAACATAAACATGACACCTGGGACTTCCATGTTTTCTTCAAACCTGGCCAGAAAATATCAACAACTTCATTTCATGGATCAATAATGTACATTTGTAAATTCAGTGTAATTGTGTGTAGCTTTCCAGTTAAATTATATATATATTTTTTGTTTGTTTATTTATTTATTTTCAGCTGTGTATATTAGCACATTTTGTTTGTGTCTGTAGTTAACTGATAAGTTTGTAAAGGAAGTAGCTTTGATCTTCTGTGGTATTAGAAACTTTTATGAACCTTTATTATGTTTTTGTACAGGCTTTTATTGACTCTGTATTACTGTGCTCCTACTCTAAGAGCGCAGTGATAAAGTGCAGAATCTGAGAGCTTTAGTCCTCTGATAGTGAGTTCAGTAGAGACACTGCTGGTTGTTGATGATAATCGAGTGTCAGTAGGAGTGCTCCCATAATCACTATTTGACCTTGCGCCTTTATACAGTAAATATTGTGGTGCACTGTTAGAATATTGTTTGTACCAGTAAAGAGTAATGTATTCACTCTTTGATTCATATGGACATTTCAGAGTCACAGTTTCTGTTTCTTTCTTGATAATGTTGACATCTTCATCTTTCGGCCCAATTGTATCTGCAAAACTGCCTGCTGTATATAAGAGAATAACAATAATAAATCTGTATTTATACAAATAGTTCTAGCATCAACTTAGAAAAAACAGCATAATATATATAAATATTTAAATTCACATTGAATTTATTCATTATGAATTTATTTTAATGAATACAGTATAAATTGGGAAATGAATTACCTGTAACTACAGTGAGAATCAGTGCTGTGTGTCTCACTATGTACAGTAAGTTGTATAGTTGATCCATTTCTGAACGCAGCTCTGTGAGGATTCTGTATAATAGTTCTGTATGTGCTGAACTTTACACATGAGGGAACACGGCTCTAGAAGGACACACCCAGGAAGTGCTGCTGTTGAAGTATAAATGTAATAACTTCAAAGTATCAGGTTTAACTCTTACAATTAATTACAATATGATACTGTTTAACAGCAAATATTATGAATATGCTCACTTGCATTTATATTAAAACATTTTATTCTTCTTCTTCTTATTATTATTATTAGTAGTAGTAGTAGTAGTGTAAGTCCCCTTCATTGATTTGTAGAAATAGTTAAAAGTTAAAAATAAAAATAAAAAATTACCATAACAACTTTAATGTAATCAGTGATATTATTATTTCAGTTTGAAGCCCACATACACGTCCGTCTGTCTTTCTTTCTGTAAGGCAGAACTCTCTACCTAATGTACTAATACAAATAAATAAAATTTAGTAAGGCTGAGTATCTTACGACCTTGTTTACATTAAGCTGTACTTATTTCACCATCAGCCAAATACACTCCCTCTTCAATAATCATAGAATAAATCACAGATGAGAAATCGACAAAATAGATAAAGATGAAGGTTTGTCTTAAAACAAATCCAGCGAATCAAAATTCAATTCAGCGCTGTTATTTCAAAAATAAATAATCAACAAATATTTAATTAATGCCAGTAAAAATATTCAGTTTAGCTTTTCTGATTAATATCTATTGGTGAAGGTTTGTTTACATTGAGCAAGAATCTTATTAGTTGCTTATTTTAAAGTAGACTATTAAAGCTAGCACATAACTGTTCATAACATTACTTTTACGCAACATTTTAATTTGAGCACATACCACTTTGTTCCCAGTTCAGTATGTTATCCCATAGTAGCTTTTCACATGACTGCTTGTCATTAGTTTAAAAATTCTCACAGGAAGAATAAACATACCGTACATTGATCAGTCCATTCAAGTCTATACATCATTGAAAGTTTGCCGACATTGTGTCTCACTCACACACGCGCACACACACACACACACACAATAAAAAATGCTTTACACACACCTATGGTCACAGTGTTATAGTAAAGATTATATGCGCACAGATGTTGTATGGGGCCGAGGATGGGAGACGATTACCCACAATACTGCTCGCATTTCCAGACCTTGCTTATTGACCAAGGTACATTTTTTTTTTTTTTTGCTCGTCTTGCTAAACACTCGCAGACCAAGGTGCTTGCAATACGAGGTTTTACTGAATATAAATTAGTGTATGTAAGTTCGCAGGAAACTATTTGTAGACATGTTAAACGGTTCAAACTAAAAATAAGCTGATCATCATCTGGCACATAACTGCTCATACTGTAACTTCCCTTATACTCAAAAATTATGTTTAATTCATTATGTTTAATTCAAGTTTCTGTTTGTCCAAATATGCACTAGATGCTGTGACGTAATCTGGCACAGAACTTGTCAAAACTTTCCCTCTACTCAACATTTACTCAGATTTAAGGCTCAAATTTAACTTCAGGCAAGTACCACAAGACGGGCAAGTTTCATTAAAATCTGTTCAGCTATTTTTGCATGATGCTGTGACAAAACTGGCTGGGCAGACAAACAGACAAACAGAGACAGACAAATATACAGATATATGGACAGACATACAGACAGAATCCTTTTCTGACACTGATTTCTGGTCCTCCAATGTATGAAACGTTAAGATATCATTGAAAGCGCAATGTCTGACCAATATACAGACAAAACCTTACTTATATATATAGTATACATCTCAGTTTGTGATGTGAATATTCAATTAATTAAAATTTTTATATTATATTCAAAACCACAAATCTAGATAGACTATACCGACATGATGGTGACCCAGTTGATCAAGTGAGATCCATGAAGACATGGTGTCCCAAGGTTAGTGCTAGTCAGTTTAAGTGTCGAGAAATGAACACTGATCTTAACCTTATTGTACAACTTTGGTGTCAATTGGAATGATGTCTACACCGCTTTATTATTATTATTATTATTATTATTATTATTATTATTATTATTATTATTATTATTATTATTATATATATATATATTTTTTAGCAAACTTTGTCCTTAATGCTGTATGAGTAGGAATGCACGTTTTTCAAAATGCTGTGAAAATGTCCATCTACAAAAGATGGAAGCTGTTGTAACTGCAAAGAGGAGAGCTGCTATATATTAATGCCCATGGATTTGGAATTGGATACTCATTAATCAGGTGTCCACATAACTAGTTTTTGGTGCAAGAATGCAAAATATTTAAAATAATATCTTATTTATGCAGTGATTTATACATAAGTCCAAGTCAACATCTCTGTGGGATGTGAGCAAGGTCCTATTGCTCCTGGAGAGGAATGCTCTTGTATCAGTGTTCCTGAAACTGTATCTATTACAATTCTGACCAGCATGAAGCGTTTAAACAAAGAAAGCTGGTGTAAGGGTCTAATCAATGACAGAAACTTCAAAGCACTTTTGTAAGTCGCTCCGTATGAGAGTACAGTGGAACCTCAGATTGCGAGTAACATGGTTTATGAGTGTTCCGCAAGACGAGCAAAGATTTTTAATAAATTTTGAATTGCAAATTTTACGAGTGCCAAGTATCATGTATCACGTATGCGCCTCTTATTTTGACACTGAGCGGCAAGAGATCACAACTGAGCCAATGATTTTTCTCTCTCTTGCGCTGCGGAATTATGTGTAATCATCTCTCCTGCTGGGTCTTAGTGCTCGTCTCTTACTGGTATAATCAACATCTCCCTCTTCCTCCTACACACACACACTCTCTCTCTCTCCCTCGCCTTTACTCACCGTCCTATGTGTGTGCGCACATAATTTGACACCAATACACACACACACACTCTCTCGCTCACACCTTCCCGGCTTCACACACACGCTTTCTTTACACGGAAAACTCTGCTCTGTCGCGATTCTTTTCTTTTTAAGGTGCTGGTTCATTTGTTTTTGTTTTTTTTTTTACTTTACAGCAGTGATTTCGTTAGTCTGCGCTCACGTGAGTGTCATTAGAGAGATTTCTTTTTTTTCCCTGTTAAAACAGTGTTTCCATTGTGTGTGTGTGTGTTTGTTGTGAGACTTAAAAAGCGAGGTGGGGGGAGGGAGGAGGAGTTTTACTGTGTAAGACGAGGTGAGGAAAGGGGCTAATTCCACACACACACACACGCACACACATATAATTACACGGCGCCTACGCGCACAAAGAGAAACACTTATCTGTCAGGATTTATTTTTACATTTTTTAAATGTTAAATGCAGGTTAATTTGTTTTATTTTTACTCTTGTATATTGTATTAATTATTTTTATGTATTTATTGTTTTGCGCCGTAGATTTTGGTTTACGAGTGTTTTGGAATGCGAGCCCGCTTCTGGCACGAATTATGCTCGTAATCCAAGGTTCCACTGTATCTGCCAAATCAGTAAATGTAAATGTTTAAAGGGATTTATTTTAAGGTCCTATTGGTCCCAGAACTAGACCCTCAACAATCATCATCTTGTGGCAGAAAGAAACAAACCTTAAGAGAACAGTATCTTTGTTTGTTAGTTTATGTTATTTACTCTGTGTTTATTTATCTAGTGCACTTTAAGCTGCTTGTATGATTTATTTGACATAATGGTGGCACAGTGGATAGGTTGAGGGGTCCCACCAGAGTACCACCTCTGGTCTGTGTGTGTGTGTGTGTGTGTGTGTGTGTGTGTGTGTGTGTGTGTGTGTGTGTGTGTGTGTGTGTGTGTGTGGAGTTTGCATGCACTCTCATTGATTGTTTTTTTTTTATATAACAAAGACTTGCAGATTAATGTAGCATTTCCATGCTGGCATTTCCAAATTGGCCAGTGTGTGTGTATGTGTGTGTGTGTGTGTGTGTGTGTGTGTGTGTGTGTGTGTGTGTGTGTGTGTGTGTGTGTGTTTAGCCCAGCTATCGATTGGCAACCTGTTCAAGGTGTACTCCTCCTAATGCCCTGATCCCCCTGGTGCAGTATAACAGGGCTTGATATGCGGATGATGGCATGTAAAATCACCGTGCCCCTTGCCATCCCCTTTAGATTAATAATGTAATAAATAATAAAATATTATGTCAAATTAGTCATGAAAATGAAATATTAAAACTCTATCCTCTACGAACTAATAACAGCGATTAGCCAATCAGAATTCAATATTGTACCGCGCTGCTCACAAACTCGCCCAAGTTTGCACCATTTTCACAACAGCCAGGAAAACAGTTCAAGTACAGCTTTTGATATATTTCAAAAAGAAGAGAACTGAAGGTATAATACATACTCACAAATCCTCTCAGTAGAGACGCAATGGAAACAAAGGATTCAGTTTAATATGGGAGTATCGAAATGACTGACAGATTTAATTATTATAAAAGACGTGTTCTTTACTGGTTGTTTTTTCACTTTGCGATCCACCTACATGCTTGTATACATAAGGGTCAAAAATAGATTTTTAAATACAATAATAGTAATTTGATGGTGTTTTGTTTTGATTGCTCCAAGTTGATATAATTATATTTTGTATAAAGTTGTTCTTAAAAAAATTATATATTTCACAATCATTTTGTATTTTTATTTCTAGGTAATAACAATAACAATAATAATAATAATAATAATAATAATAATAATAATAATAATAATAATAATAATAATAATAATAATAAATGAATAAAAAATGCTAGACCACAATCCCTTTTGAATTTTTTTTTATCATTCCTACACTGAGTATAAGTGGTATATAGAATGAATAATTGAGTGACTGGTTTCTTTGGAAAGATTATTTTATAAATAACAAAGTATTTTTGTTTAGTATAATATTTTACAGTTAATATAATTCATTCACTCTCTACAGTATAGCTGATCTGAGAAAATGTAACTTAAGTAAAAACTTTAATCCTGTCAGGATTAGTCCAGCCTGGTTAATTTAGGTTTTGGGGCCCCATGGCTCCATCTAGTGGAGGGAAAAAGAAAGAATCCAGAAACTCTAGACCTCAGAGTTTTTACTATGTACAGTTGGTTCAAGATGATTTCTCCAAACTTAGAGTCCTTTCTCTATAGTGTGGTTAATTAGATTTGTTTAAAAAAAATCTAATAATATAACAATAACCAACACTTGGATGTCAAACTGTTTTCTAGATTTGACTTCCTAATTACAGTTTGGCTAAAATGTTGAAACACCAGGTAGCATTGGTGCCATTGCATATAATTTTTCACATTCTTCCCAGGTTTGCCAGTAAAATTTTTATTCAAGATAAAAATAGATAAATAAATATATGAATAAATGAATGAGCCGTCTCCTAATAATAATATAAGCTCTTTATAAATCGTAAGAGCAATGAGAGACATCTCCACAGAGTGCATGCCGAAAAATTTTAACTTATTTCAGTGTAATATCAATGTAGAACTATAAGAAAGGTTTTTGTACAGTGTAGTTGGATTTCCTGTCACTGTGGGCGCCAGAGCACAGTAGTATAGTGCAGAGTCTGATACAGCAGCAGAGGAGATGAGCAGATCCACTTGTTTATCTTCATGATGTTTTGCAGACATTCGTGGGGGCACATTTACACTTAAAGTTCTTCTTGGAGTAATATAAAGAAGGAATCTGGGTTCATATTTTTGATATTGCTTGTACCATTGCACATTATATATGGCACCACCACTGTAGTCTTTGTAGGTGCAGGACAGAGTAACATCATCACCTTCATCTACAACTTTGTGACTAACAAGTCGCTCTATCGGATCTGCCATGGAGTCACCTGTCACAGAGAGAGATTGTTTTGTTTTTACATAATCAAAGAATAATAAAGGGTTACACAAATCATACTCACATTTTTTTTTAACTCAGACTAATTCATGCCTAATTCAGAACTCATGCCTAGTTTTGCAAAAAGGAAAAATATTAACTCACCTAGTGAAAGCCACAGACACATGAATATGAAGGTGAACATGATGAACGGCTTTAGCTAAATGAAAATATTCTTTTTGTACTCTGATATGTTAAAATCATGAAGATTTATGAAGCTCCACCCCTCAACATCACATGACAGTGTCACCAACATGCTGAAAGACTCCTGATTCTTACTGATGATTCCTGGTCTATATTCAGCCTCAGTTAGGGAACCTGGCCGTAACATATGTTAAACAAATGCAATCAGGCACTGCTATTAAAACTTAATAAACACCCATAATGAAAAAAAAAAAATTATATATATATATATATATATATATATATATATATATATATATATATATATAATACAGATTATATAGTTTATGTAATGTTATATAGTTAAACATATTAGTTTGTTGTATATCAGATTAAAATTTAAAAAGTAAACAAGTCAATCATTTAAATACAAATAATCTATCTGTTCTCAGTAAGTTTCTACATGCATTTACATCTAAGCACTTGGCAGACGCTCTTATCTGGAGCGACTTACAGAAGTGCTTTACGTTTCTGTCATGATAGATCCTTATTCTTTCGGTTGTGTGTACAGTTCACACAGACAGATGCGTCTCTTTCAAAATTTGGAGACAAATCTTTTATTAATTTTTAACAGTGTTAAATTTATTTTCTTGCTGAATGTGCTTGCAGTGTGCTCTGAGTAAAGTTTCTAAAAATTGCCATTCACAGATGTGCAGCTCTTTAAAATATTTTAATAGGTTGGCCAGTTTTTATCTCAGGACTATCCAAGAGAGATGGAAGAAATGTTTTAATGTTTTAAGTCTAAAGGTTGCTCCTAGTGACAGATTCTAAGAAAATTTCCCCTTACATTTAGGACTAAATCTTAGTAAAGAAAAAAAATATTCATGAAACATCTTAGCCCTAAAAACAGCTCCTAAGGTAAAAAATGTTAAGAGTAGAGAGGAGGACATTTAATAGGCTGAAGAGTTTCTATAGCAGAGGACAAAATGGCGAAAAGAAGAAATATTCTCCAAACACTAAAAGTAAACACTGCTCTTCTGTCCTATTTGGTTTTCTTGTTGTTTTACTTCCTTCCATCTCTCTTGGATTGTTGTCTACTGTACATACTGTACCATGCAAAAGTACAGCATAAATAGACTTTGATCTTCAGTCATGTAAATTGGTAAAAGCTGAGCCATTTTGCTCCCACAATCTAAAATGGATTACAAGTAATAAGGTCAGTATGGTAAATAAATGTAAGAACCTAAATATAGTAATTACTGTGTGGAAATTTGTTGTTTCAAAAGAAGACACATTTATAACAATTGGCTGTTTAATTATATTTAAGATATTTAGCCTATAACAGAAACTTTGCATGAAGTAGCCTGTAGTTGTGATTATAAAATTTCTTCACATGCAAACATTATGATTTCACTGTGTTCTAGTATCATACTGTATATTCTATATATCGTATATATTTGTATATTAATAAGAATAAAAAGAAATATATTGATATATTGATACATAAATATATTTTCACAGGGTGTTTCTGTCACTGAAGCAGAGGAAATGGAAAAATTAACTTTATTGTTCATTTTGTCAAGATTAATCGACAGTCCTGAGGTGGTTGAGCTTGTGTGATTTGGCCTCAAAAATGAGCAGCAGTAATTCCATAACCACATGTGAAACACTTCAACCATACTTCAATCAGTTCATTAAGTGGCCATTAAAATGTAGCATTTATAATTATAATGACCTTAATATCAACTAAAACCAATATATTGCACAACTTGAGCCAATTGTAATATGAAACATTTTATTTTATGTACATTTTGCTTTATTTTTTATGTTGCATATTTAATTAATTGTGGCATTGATGAAAGAAAGTTACACACTTTTTTTTTTTACAATGACAATTCAATTCAATTCAATATTAAGCTGTTACTTTGACTGTCTAACATGTCTAAAGGTAAAGTCCACCTCTGACTCCTGCTACTAGGCCTTAATAAAGGTACTAATAAAGGATATTAACATCTTAATATAATTTATTCATATTAAGGCTAGTTTAATATTAGGCTAGTGTGATATTAGGATAGACTAATATTTTACTCATAGTGTTATCATTTGAGTTGTGGCTTGCTGTGAGTAAAATATTAGTCTGACCTAATATTCTACTCTATTTTATTCTAGTATAATATTATACTAAGCATAATCCTAATAACCTACTAATTACTTATCCAAGTTGGTCCAAAAAATGATTGACAGGGATACTTGTATATGAATAATACTTAATTTATTGTTCTCAGGTGAGGTGAATATCTTACTCAGTAGGTAAGCACTGCCTGCACCATCCAAACCAACCTCTCTTCACCCACTCCATTCCCAGAAGTGGGTCAACCCAAGAACACATTTTCAGAATGTTTTTTAGTCCCAGTCCGTCCTTGCTCTTAGCCAGAGTAAAACATTTGATTTGGCAAACATTGGCCGATCTCAATGCATAACCCAGGGCCAGCTAGGGGAATAGATGTATATGTCTGCGGAAACTGTAAACGCAATCATTTATAAACACTTCTTGTAATGTGCAATTACTCAGCTAGGAGTTACATCACACCTCCATTTTATCAATTTCCACATGTTTGGGCCATTAAAGGAGTTCCTGCAGCATATCAAATGTAAGAGAGGCAGTCAAATTATGAAAATTTCATTATTATTTGAGCATTTCACTTCAAGCACTGGGAAATGCTGGGATACATGGATTAGTGTAGCAGTGGATTATATAGAAATAATAAAATTTTATTTCATAACTTTAATGTTTTATTGCCATAACTGTGTTATTCTGAACAATCTAAGGTCCCAGTTGGACTTAAACACTACTTGTATTTATGTCATTATTAAAGAATATCAATTCTCTTAAAATTCTTATTTAATGAAAATTCCCTTTTTTTAAATTATAACATAATTTGAGATTATAAGTATAATTTGTATGTATAGTATATGCATAATAAATGCTCAGTTGAAAGACATAAATGTAGGTTGGCTGGCGTTTTCAAATTACCCATATGTGTATGAATGGGTCTAGACATTTTTGAAGAAATGCTATAGAAGAGGCATAATAAATCAATGAATGAAGCTCTCAGTCAGTGAATCAAACAGTCTAAAAGGCTCAATACATTTAATACAATTAGTCACTACGTGTCTTAGTGCCAGATGCAAATGTTATCCTCAACATATCTAGAATTGAGAAAGAATTGAATTTAGTGAGATTGATTATGCTTATTATTATTATTTATTTATTTCAGGTGCAAGCACTACTAGAAATGTTTGTCAGTGAAGGTTGGAGCCTCCCGGCCCTGCTCACTTGACAAGGATAATGCTCGACCCAGTTTCCCAGAACAAACTGCTATTTATAAGATGTCTAATGAGCTACCTCGGTTCAGGTGAGCCCTCATCACCTGACCGAGGTGCCTTCTGGGAAGCTGAGTCGACCAACAAAAACTACAAACACACAAAAACAGACAATGACGATTCGTTCCACAACCCAAAAATATTAATTATAAAAATAATTAATACAAGATATAAAGTAAAAATAAAACAAATTAAGCAGCACTTTACTTTTGAAAAGAATTGTAGCTTTAGTGATTGAAACTAGAGGTGAAAGAAGAAGGGGTGGAGAGGGCTGCTGTGTAGGACACACACACACACACACACATAATGTTAACACACACCCAGTGGCGGCCGGTCAATACGGAGCGCAGGCCCGTAAAGTTAGGCAGAGAAGAATGCTAATTTAACATGTAACAATATTAGTCACAATATTCCGCTGTATTTCTTAATATAATTTATTTAAAAAAAAAAAAATCTAAACTGTATTACCGTTCATTTGTGTTAGTGTACGCGGGGCACCGGACAAACGAGTGTCTATGTAGACGCGTACATTTTTGAAAAGCATGTGACCTGAGGCTGAGTTCTAATTGGATGTTTTAAATCATCCTGGGTAGCAGCACTATGCGCCCTGAACCCTCCCACTTTGGTTCTTAGCGAATCAATATCGTTTTTAAATATTTGGGCTCATGTGATTGGACCATTCTCAACGAGGCTTTTCCGGCACTTCTTATGGCAAGCGGAGCTGCTGACTGGATGCGATGTGAGTCAGGACTTCATTTTATTCTAGTAGTAATGATGCTTAATCACCTGATAAATGGCTATTTACAGTCGAGTATTAAAAGTTTAATTTTAATTTTGTTTGCGCCCCACCCAATTTTTTTTTGCACCAGCCGCCACTGCACACACCCCTGTTTGAGCATACACACACCCCCACATGAGCATACACACACACCTACACACACACCCCACACACACGTATCTGCCCAAGCACACACACTCCTCTGTGCGAGCATACACACACTCACACCCCGACTCAAGCATGCATGCGCGCGCGCACACATAAGCATAACATAAAAGATGCCTTAGATAAGAAGATCAGTTGTCAAGTTATTCTCTGTGTCAAAACAAGAAGCACATGTGTGCCACATGCAGTGTTGGGGGACGAAGTAACTAATTACTTTACAAAATTACTGTCATTAAAAAGTAATCAGTTACATTACAGCATTGCAGAAAATGAAAACCTCTTTGTGATTCCTCATGCATGTTGTTTTAGTCAAGATCTTTACAATTATTCTATTGTACATCATTACTCAGCAAATTTTGGCCTATAATCTGTTAATTACTAACAGAAGGAATAACAGAGGGGGGGGGGGGGCTGGTTATTAGGAGCTGGGCTAGTAGACTTTCACACACACACACACATACACACAACACACACACACACACACACACACACACACGTACAGATTACATATTTGAAAATATAACTGAGTACTTAAATGGCGGACCTAACGCATTAGATTACTCGTTACATCAGAAAAGTAATCCAAGTTACTTTGTAACACGTTACACCCAACACTGGCCACATGATACTGGATGATATTTGGTACTCATATTTGTCATGTTACTCAAACAATTCCTGAAAGTTTTTGGAGCATGACAGGGCACATTATCCTTTAAAACGGGTCCTGGAGGTGTAAGGCAACAGTGTCACCGTACCACCTTGTCCATGTAATGTGAAACAAACAACAACAAAAAAAAGTAAGTATGATTCATCAGATCACCTTCTTCCATTGCTCTGTGGTTCATAGTCCAGTTCTGATGCTCACATTTAGACACTTGTAGACACTGAAAAACATTAACTGCTGTATGATACAAAGTTTGGCCAGACTTTAAAATGTATGATTATAGTGATTATACTATTAATTAAATGTAAAGATATAAACTTTTTTCAATATTCAAAAAGGTGATTTGCTCTTTTATTAATATTAATTTTAATAAATCACAATCAGCATATGAACACAAAGTTTCTATGTCACTGAAGACTTAAAATAAAAAAAGAAAGGAACATTTATTTAAATCAAAAAGCCAAATGGCTCCCCCCACCTGAGAAAAAGAGAATTAGTACAGTAAAAAAGGGCATTTTTGGACAGTGAAGGTGTGTTTCCTGTTACTGTGGGCTCTATGGCGTAGTAGTAGTGTGAAGAGTCTGATATTGATGTGATATTAATATTGATGGAGAGTCCCAAAACTATTTTTTTATCATCTTTATGTGAGTTTGATGGATAGTCTTGGGGAGGATATTTTCAAATGATCAAAAGAAACTCTGGCCCTGATCGATGGTTTTGTCAATACCAGTGCAGAAAGACAGCGGATGCATCATACGTGCAGGTCAGTGTGGTGTTGCTGCCTTCAGCTGACGTTATGGTTGTTTGATCTGATGTAATGAGCTTTAGTGTAATAAGTTTAATATCAACTAGGAACACTAAAATAGAAATATGTATGCCATGTTCAGCTTACTGATATTCATGTAAAATTATATAAATAACGTATCGACACTAGTAAACATTATGAAAACAGAGAGGAAGAGTAACATGATTGTTCTGAACGCATTTGTGGAGTATTGCATTTGGGGTTTGTAATGTTTGGATTGTATTATTTTAAATTCATTTACAATGTTGAATATTTTGTGTGCTTCGAAAAATGCAGTGCCTATCCCAGGAGATACAGGGCACGAGGCAGGGTACACACTGGATGGAGTGCCAATCCATAGCAGTAGTCTACTGTATATACATATCACAAAATACATTTGTGAATCTTTCTGTGTGCATTAATTATTACTGAGATTAATGATTCCTATGATCTATGATTCCATCATAGTGTGCCATGTGAGAAATTTTATTCGGTAAGACTGTTTGAAGCATTTTTTGAAGAAAGAGTCAGAATTGTCATTGAATGAGATGGTAAGTCTTGTTCTATAGAGCAAAACTCTAATCTGAACAACTTTTTTTTTTGTCCAATTGTTTCCTTGTATCTCTTGTAGCTCTTCTTTTAACATGTATTCATGCACATCTTGAATGGTGAGGGTGCTATAGATCTGGCCAATTGCTATGAGGACATGTTTCTTCACTGGGGATAGAATTCTTGTTGTGATCCTCTGGGCATTTGTGTGTTTCTGACATCATCTGTATCAACCACTTAGTTGATTAGGCCACACCTAATAGTTTTGCTATCACTCCGGTGGTTGTGTTTTGATTTTTCAACCTACTGTATGAAGGCTTGTTTTACTGGCTATGACAACTACTTGTACTTCTAGTTGAGAGGTTACTGTACCTATAATAACAATTCATCATTCAGTAATGTTCCAGCAAGTTGACTAGAGACAACAAATTACTTAATGTACTGTATGAAAAGGGGAGTATTACTGCCTCCAGTTCAGTGTTCCCAGGGTTGTGTCAGAGAAGATAAAACTGCTTACATTACTTCAAAGAGCTGTCTTAAATTAATAATCATTCAATTTGATTTTATCTATGCTTTTATAATGTAATGAACCAACCATGCAACAACCATTAAATATAACGGTTTATTCTTGCTGCTGCTTTATTTTATGCCACTATAATTTTAATTAAACATGCAACATATGATATGATAGACTAAGTGTTATTGTATGTCATGATAGTAATGGAGGTGAACAATGCAGGTGCAGAACCTCATCACAGACAGTTTGATAAAGGCAAGGCAAGTTTATTTGTACAGCACATTTCATACACAATGGTAATTCAAAGTGCTTTACATATAAGAGAAGAAGATAATCATAAAATTAAATAGAAAATAATAGCAATAAAACTATTTAAATGATTTAAAATTTGGTTTAAAATAAAAATAAAACAGTTTGCAATAAAACATTTTAAACTATTTAAAATTTGTTTTATAATAAAAATAAACCACTTAAAATATAACAAACATAAAATACAGTTCAGATGTAGCACAGTGTTCATTTAATAAATGCACAGCTAAACAGGTGAGTTTTAAGTCTAGATTTAATTGTGACTAATGTTTTAGCACATCTGATCTCTTCTGAAAGCCGGTTCCAATTGCGGGTGGCATAATAGCTAAAAGCGGACTCCCCTTGTTTTGTGTGAACCCTTGGTATTTCTGACTGACTCTATCCTAATGATCTGAGTGGTCAGTTTATAGTGAGTAATTTATAAATGAGTAAAGGTACGTTAAAATCTATCCTAAATGTTACAGGATGCCAGTGTAAGGACCTGAGGACTGGTGTGATGTGCTCAGACTTTCTGGTTCTAGACAGAATTTTGGCGGCAGCGTTCTGGATTTGCTGCAGCTGTCTAATAGTCGTCTTGGAAAGGCCAGTGAAGAGGCCATTACTATAATCCACCCTGCGGTGATAAAGGCATTGACAAGTTTCTCCAAGTCTTGACTGAAAACAAAACATCTAATTCCTCATCATTAATTTCATGAATACATTGGCAGAGGGAGTCAACCGATCTATAGTCATTTGGAGATAAGGCTAGATCACCATAGCTATAATAAGCAATTTGGTTCTTTTTCATTATCTTACTTAGTGAAAGCATATACAGGCTAAACAGGAGCGGTGCAAGAATTGAGCCTTGTGGGACTCCGCATGTCATGGCTCTCCTATACTCACATAATAACCTCTTACTTCTAAGTATGACCTTAATCATTTGAGTGTCATCTCAGAAAGCCCGTACCAGTTTTCCAGTCTTTCTATTAGTATGTTATGATCGACAGTGTCAAAAACAGCACTAAGATTTAGCAGTACCAGCACTAATATTTTGCCAGAATCAGAATTTAAACTAATATAATTTATTATCTATTCATTGATTTTTTTGTACAATCAGGATGGCTAACATACAACATACAATGATAACAGTCTACTTATGTTAACATTAACAGGCAAATGTTTTAAATATCAAAATATGGGAACTAAAAAAGAAAAGTGGATTTAAATGAAACTAATAAACATCGCCCCCTTCTGGGGAAGAAATCACAATCTTTTTTTGTACAGCCTGTTTGAGTTTTGCGTCACTGTGGGCTCCAGTGCGCAGTAGTACAGTGCAGAGTCTGATACTGTAGCAGGAAAAATCTCCAGATCTATTTTGTTTACATTTTTACGAAGTTTGATGGATAGTCGTGGATCAAGTTTTTCAGCTTTAGTGACATGTTCTGTAGATACTAAAATCATCAGCAGAAACTTTGGTTGTGACTGAGACTTTTGTTGATACCAGTGGAGATATCTAGCTGATGATGCATCATATGTGCAGGTCAGTGTGGTGTTGCTGCCTTCACTTGAAGATATTACAGTTTGTTCTGGTGTAACACTGCTGCCAACAGTACCTGCTGTAAAAGCATTGCAACAACAATAATTTTAGTTTTCATTGTTTAAAGACTTATTTTTCCTCAAGATAAATCAACATCAGATGATCATGTTTTGCTAACAATATAAATCTCTTCCATCTAGCAATTTTTTTTTAAATATGTATGTAAAAATTACCTACCAATGCTCCTCACAACTATGAAAACAAAGAGGAGAATCATGATTGTCCTGTGTGTCTCTTATGCAGTAGATATAAATGTCTGCATCTCCTCCACATTTAGCTCCTCCCACATTACATAGGCGGCATCAAAACTTCTACACTCATGTCAAAACTTCTAGAACTCAAGTCTGCTATCTTTTATAATGACAAAGATGGGGTTCTGATTATTATAACACAATTAACTACTATAATAAGTTTCTCTAGTTCATGTGCTATTAGCAGATGTTGGTCTGATTACGATAGTATAACATTATAGGCTCACTATTAGTTGATATGTCCTTCGCATATAAATGTTAATTATAAGTAGTAAGTATTAAAATACAATAAATATTTTATAACTTAAATCTCTTCTGTTTTATTTTAAGTAATCTGTTCTAAATATGTTGTATCTTAATATAATTGTGAAAAAAAAAGTAATTGTGAATAGTTAATGGCCACAGGCACAAAACAGAGAAACAGAGAATGCATTCAAGCTTTTTTTTTAAAGCTCTTATTTCCCTGAACATTGCATTGGCTGTCAGTGAAATTTCGCATTGATTAAAATATATATTTTTTAATTTAATATTTTTTATATTTTTTTTCTTTATATAATTTTTTTTTTTTGCAGTGAATTATTTTTTTTACAGTGGATCCTCGATTTGCGAGTAACCCGGTTTATCATGCATGCCCTTCTTGTTTTGACACAGAGCGTCACTTGATTACAACTGAGCTAATGGTTCCTCTTTCTCAGACTGTGGAATTGTGGGTAACCTTCCATGCTTGGTCTCAGTGCACGTGCATCACTCGTATAGTCAACATCTGTGCACGCTTGTACTATTTACAATAACACTGTGATCACATATGTGCACGTAAAGCATCTTTTATTTTGTGTTTGTATGTGTGCATACAAACACAAACACACAGACACACCTGTTTACTGGACAGAGACTCACTTGCGCGCTTGTGTGAGGGTGAGTCTCTATTCGGTAAACTGGTGTGTGCGTGTGTGTGTGTGTGTGTGCATGTGAAAGTCGACCTACACAGCAGCCGCCTCACTCTTCGCCGCAAAATTATGAAACAGCCTTCAATTAATGTTAAGGATTTAGACACAGTCTCAATATTTGAGTCTAGACAAAAAAAACTACTTATTTAGCCAAGCATTTTTGTGAATAGATTTGCCTTAGGTAAAGGAGCAGATCTGGGGGACTCATGAACGTAGAGTATTATGGTGAGCTGGTATGTTTGGTTGTTGTCTTCCCCACTCTCATTGATCCCTCAGGTTTGTTGACAGTGGAGTGACTGGTTGCTTTACTTCCCAGTAAGCCCTCATGTCTGTGTTTCCTTCTCAGTTAGTCCTGCTGAAGTCCCTGCTTGAACTCTGCCCTAAATGTACATTCACCTTATACATTGTACATCATACATGAGAGAGAGAGAGAGAGAGAGAGAGAGAGAGAGAGAGAGAGTGCACACTCAAGTTAAAGTTTATTAGTGCACGAAGCACAAACTCTCCCTTTCTCAATAAATCCTCGATAAGGGCAATAAGCCCAGAGAGGATAAAAGTTTTTGATTTATTCTCTAAAGGGCTCTTATCATTATAACATCTCGTGGTGCCGCTCTCCAAACCGCGCCACGTAACATGTTGCCATTTTTTAAACACTGGAATGGAAGAGATGGAAAGTTTCCCCATCATGACATGCCTTGTATTGTTTTCAATCACTCTATACACAACCTATGATTTTTAATGCTATTTTACAAATGAAAAAGCCAAGACAAGTCCAAAACAATAAACAAAATGCCCTCTACCTAGTACCAAAGTGAAACAACTAACCTGCACCAAAAAGAAATAAAAAATTATTCCCTTACTCCCTTGCTTACCACAAACCATTAGAAAACAGGGAGAACACTATGGGCTAAACTCCCTACTAAGCCACTAATTACAAAACTATATCCAAATATATACAAAACGTATTTACAACCAGGCAACCAAAACCAAAGAAGGGCATACACAAAAACGAAGTCGGAAACGTAGCAGAGGGTCATACACAGTATAATTTTACAAATAGTCATCGGAAAAACAGTAAGCAAAGACACAGTCTGTAGTACTGTGGTCTGAAGGCCTTACGTAGGCCTCTGGGTTTCCTGGATACCCAATCATCCGGCAGGAGGCGGGACCAACAAAGATCAGGCAGGGCAGCAGCCAATAGATTGCAGGCACACTGAAGAGGGTGGAACCTGCAGCAACAAGGAAAGATATAGTACAACCCCTCATCCCTCCATCAGCAGAGACATAGAAACAAAGCAAGCACAAAAAAACGAATAAACTCAATATCGTAACAAAAATACACATGTAATATTCTTTTGTTTTTATTTTCATTTCTTATAAATATAAAATGTAAATATTTTATAAAAATACCACAGAAAATTGTGTATAGAGTGATTAAAACCATAGAATTTATGTTATGATAAGGAAAATCACAATTTCTTCCATTCCAGTGACTGAAAACGGCCACAATGTCAATTTTAGAATCTAGAATCCAGAAGATGAAATTTACACAAATTTCAAAAGAGGCCGGAAGCACTGCAGGTCTCCAGAAGAGCCTCAGATCCAAGAGGGTCTTAAAGTGGGGAGGGGTGCATTTCAGTTTCTGTATATTTGAATGTATACAGTAGGTGAGAACAGCTGATTCACACCTGGGGAGAGGTGAATTATATGCATTTGAATGTTGTCTGACGTTGTAAAACACACACAGTAACACTAAAGCAACAACAGCCTACAATAAATAGGAATAAGAGGCCCTGATTATACTGCATGAATATTAATTAGTACAACAAAATTCCTCCACGCTCTCGAAAACTTTGTGTGCAGTTGAGCGCTGATTAGACTACATAGGAAATTAAAGAGCCCACGTTTAGAAAAGCATCTATTTTTAGACATGCCAGCTGCCTCTTTTTAGCTAGAAGTTTTCAATATAGATCCCGTTGCGCTGTATTTGCCTTAGGTAAAGAAGGAGATCTGGGGGACTCATGGACTGGGAACCACTGGCAAAACCTTATGAAATACACATGAAACATTAAACGAATTTACAGTCACAGTACTAAAATTATAGTAATAAATATAGGCGTTTCTTGTTTGCATTGAATTTAAGCAAAGTAAATGTATACGTTTATATCTAGCCTTTAGATTATATAATGTGAAACATTAGAAAGCAACAAAATTTTTCGGTGAACTTGATCGCGTCAGAAAATGAACCGAAACTTTGTGTTGACTCGTCTCACAGACGTGAAAAGTATATACTTATAGAAAGCGAAATGTCAGTTTTTTTCTTTTAAACTAATTTAAAAAATTTTAGACATCTAATTTTAGAGGATGAAATTCGTATGAGAATTGCGTAGGCGCATCCGAGAGAGAGAGAGAGAGAGAGAGACGGAGCATGAAGCACCAGAGTCAATCTCCTTGCTGTTTCCCCCTCGATGCATTCTTTAACTTTACTGTATGTGTGCGGCTGAGCGCTGATTAGACTATGTATGAATTCATAATTAATGATGTCATGGTAAAGACCACATGGTAAAGAGAAGAGAACACCCCATTAAGGAAGATGTTGTTGTGTCGATCTTCACTGCATCAAAGAGTGTCATCTTGTGATCACAAACCAAGATAGCACTACTTTGTTGGCCAAACGTTGGTAACCTTTTGTAATTTCTTCAACATCAGGCCAATGTTGGCATCAGTGGTTGGCCTAATGTCATTTTGTCCGTTGGCCCATTGGTCGGGCCAAAGATATGTTGGGCCAACGATACCACAACATTGGTTCAGTAGATGAATACAAGGTTGACCCAGCATTGGCACAACGTTGGTTCAGTAGATAATGACGAGGTTGGAAATTGGAAAAAGGCAATTAAATTATATTGCTTTAGCCAGTGCAGCAGACTCTCTCAATGATGCCATCACATCAGGAGCTTATATAAGGGTTGATTACCAATTTAGTACATGAATAACAATGTCGCTTGTCTAGCTCCCGATCTCCGCGATAGGCAGCGACACTTCTCTGCATTCGCTCTTCTGGCTGATCAAGGCTGTAAGTGTGTGTGCGCATGTCAGGCACATCAAAATATCATTCCACATTTTTTTTTTTTAAATAAAATTTTAAAAAATTATTTTAATAGTTTAAATAGGCCTCCTTTCAAGCCAGCTTCAACCTACAGCCATCCCTGTATGAGAGTGCCCCAGCTTGTCTGATCTTGAGAGCTAAGCAGGCTGAGTCCTGGTTAGTGTTTGGATGGGAGACTGCTTGGAAATACCAGGTGCAGTAAGCTTTTCAGTTTCATTCCTCATGTAGTTTTTTTTTTTTAATAAAATTTTAAAAAATTATTTTAATTGTTTAAATAGGCCTCCTTTCAAGCCAGCTTCCAACTACAGCCATATTGGTATGAGAGTGCCCCAGCTTGTCTGATCTTGAAAGCTAAGCAGGCTGAGTCCTGGTTAGTGTTTGGATGGGAGACTGCTTGGAAATACGAGGTGCAGTAAGCTTTTCAGTTTCATTCCTCATGTAGTTTTTTTTTTCTTTAATAAAAAAAAAATATATATATATATATATATATATATATATATAAATATATATATTTTAATTGTTTAATTGTTTAATTGTTTAATTATTTGAACAATTAAAATTCTTTTTTTTTAATATTATTTAAAAAAAAAAAAAAAAACTACGAGGAATAAAATTGAAAAGCTTACTGCACCTGGTATTTCCAAGCAGTCTCCTATCCAAACACTAACCAGAACTCAGCCTGCTTAGCTTTCTAGATCAGACAAGCTGGGG
>JAAGKR010002311.1:0-97615 GCA_011419295.1 Clarias macrocephalus | reverse complement strand
CTTGTGGGCATGTGAATGGGTTTGGTCTGTCTCTTTCGCCCTCGTTTAAAAAAAACACACCTTCTTTCTAAATTATTGCAGAATAATTTTCTGGATTGAAGATCTGGGAAGAAAAGCTCAAAAGAAGACTTGATATCCTGCACATGAGAAACTCCCTGGTTGCCTCCTTATCACATTGGCAGCCATGCAGAGTGGCTCATTTCTTGGGCAAGAAGGCCATTCAAATTCACTATTTTTTGACATCCATATTTTTTACATGCTAGCTGCTGATGGCTTCTGTTTCTGGAGCTGGCTGCTAACGCACTGGTTCCACTGGTTCTGTGCCACGTCTTCATTTTGGAACAAGCTGATGCTCAGTCTCAACCATTTCTTCAAAATCACTGTCAGACTCTTTTCAGAAATGTGATCTTCTTCATCTACATCCCACAGACCAGAACACCACACAAGGGTTAAATGAATGCACTCTATTATGCAGAGCAAGTTTAAGCACTTTTGCCCTGACTTAGATTACTGTGACGTCAGAGGTAATATCTTCCCTTTCCATCTTCCCTTAAACTACTTCCTAAGCAGGAAGGAAGATGAGCTTCACATCGGTCAGACAGCAATAGAATACTTCGGCTCTGCTTTGAGAAAAAGCACTAGAAGAAGTCTTCCCTGCTAACTACAATTTCACCTTTTAACAACTCTTCTCTATGGCAGGACAGGGGTCTCCTTCTCTGACTACATCACTATTAATAAATGTGGCAGCATGTGGCTTAGTGGTTAGTATTGTCAGTCTGCACGCCACAGTCCTGGCTTGATTCTCATTTTGGGTCTGTGTGCATGGAGTTTGCATGTTCTCTTGGGGGGTTTCCTCTGGGTACTCCAGTTTCTTCCCACAGTCCAAAAACATGCAGATTGCCCACAGTGTGCGAGTCCGTATGTAAATGTTGAATGCAAAAATGGGAATAAATGCAATGGTCTTTAAAGAGTGGTCATAACAAGCATATCATTCCATATTACTCCTACAGAATTACATAAAGTGATAACCTGAATCACTACTTCTGTAAATGATCAGTGAATAACAATTTTTATGGACTGTTTTAGGTAATGTCCAGAATCAGGATTAACAAAAAGATCTGAATTGATCAGGAAACATGATTTGTATGATACGCACTATGCAAACTTGCACTAAGCTACAGGTTAATGTGTATATTAAAGCAATCCAAAACAATGTACATTATTCTCAACCCAATGAGAAGAGCCTCAATAAGATGCTTAAAAACACAATTCATACGGTAATGCACAATGTTTTAAATTCTTGAATTTGAATTGAATAGTTCTATTTGACTTATTGTATGGGTTAAGGCCCCACAGAGTGTTGGAGGTGAAGATCCAATGCCCAGGTAGAATCAATACGATTCTAAAATTTGGTGTTTGTGCCTGTTGCAACAAAAGTGCAGGGCAGATGCAATAGAATAAAAAAGTTCATAGAATAAAAAAGTTCCATAGAATCAAAGGTTTGTTTAGTACCTTTTTACTTTGTGTGTTTTTTTTTCCTGCTAAATCTTGTAATGAATGTAACATGAAATATCACATTGGATTCGCCAAGCACTCATTTATTCATTTATTGTTTGATTGATTAACACAATTCCCATTGGTAACAATTGGTCTTCAAACATTTTTCATTTTGGTACCAAACTATAAAATTAATTTCACAGACCTACTCAATACTGATTTTACTGACAAGATCTAAATATATACATCTATACATATAATAAAACTGTAAAGTTGGCGTGACTGTACATTTGCAAAAAAATTTTTGGCGGACATAAGATGAGTAATAGAACACATCAAAAACATTGTTTTTGGAATTTTTGTCTGTTTGTTTGTGCACACACTAAGTACAGTACAGTAGAAACTGCTATACGAATTTTAATGGAGTTTTCACAGGTGTATTTGCCCGAACCTGTGATAACATATAGGCTTTGTTTCATCGCAATCGGCCCATGGAAAGAGGTTACAGTATATACTAATTGAAAATTTAAAACACGCTTAAATCACAAAAAAAAAAAAAAACACCTTGGAAAAATCATTACATTTTCTCCAAATTCCACAGATGGCGCTGGACATTTTTTAATACACACTTATGATTGTGCATTACAATTGAAATCTACTAAATACATGCGATCTCATGCACATTTCACAGTAACACGTAAAAATTTTAGTTTGTTTCAAAATTCAACAGATGTTGTTGTGCATTTCTTAAAAAGCATTTATGAGTGTGCAAGTAAATTCTATGCGGACAAAATCATAGGCACATCTACTATGTTGATATTGTGCTCTTTATTTAAATGTGTGCAGTAATATTATGGTCACTTTGGTTGCACAAAGATTTTTATTCCTGAACTTTAATCACTTAACATATTATTAGATCACATATTCTGAATTCAGGAACAAATCTTTAATTGAACATTTCTTTCTGAATAGGAGGGGTTTGTACACTAATGTTATATCATAAGGTACTTCCCCCAAGTCAGGCATTCCACACAGCTCTCTTTCTATAAGGGAAGTCAACAAAGAATGTATGTACTCTCTCTTTCTCTCTTGCTCAAATTATGTATGTATGTATGTAAGTAATTAATTTTTTGTGTAAGTCTAAAGTTGACATGCTGTCCAGCAGTAAATATAGCCTAACTTTAGAGTTTTAATCTTTTAAAGGCTTGAATATAAAAATGCCAACCTTTTATATATATATAAATTTAAATGTTGTAATGTGTTTTATACAGAAAAAAAAAACCCTGTGCTTTACTTGTGCTTTACTTGTGCTATGTAAAGAGAGTACACACAAGAGAGAAAGAGAGCGCGAGCAAATATTGTTCAAATAAGTGCAGGAAAAACTTTGCAAGAATGATTAAGAATGACATACATTATCTGCATGTTCATAATTTTACCACTGGTATATTTTTAACATTTTTAGAGAGTGCCACAAAATGTCCTGTTACACACGTCATGTCCTCGTTTCTTGATTGCAAAAAATAGTGTGGACAGTATAAAGAAGAAAACCTTCTTTCTTTCTTTCATTTGTTTTTCCCCCTCATAACAGAAATGCACTTTTTTTTTTTTTTTTTTTTTGCAGAATGAAGGGTTTGATTCTCATAATCACTTTTGTGGCTCTGGGCAGTGTAGCCAGTATCTCTCTGGAGGACCTGGAGTTCAATGCCTGGAAATTGAAGTTTGGTGAGAAATCTTTACTATGTTGTCACATCAAACATGTCTTACGAAAAGAAAAATCTGTATTTTTTTATGATTATATATGTATATATTTTTTAACTGTAACTCTAAGGTATATAAGAATGCATAAAAAACAGCCATGCAGTGATTTGCTTTGTCAGGTTATGTTTTGTTTTCATTAGGTAAGATCTATACGTCTGTAGAGGAGGAGAATTGGCGTAAGATGACCTGGCTGGAAAATCGCAAACTGGTCCTGGTGCACAACATGCAGGCTGACCAGGGCATTAAGAGCTATAGACTCGGCATGACCTACTTCGCAGACATGGTGAGAAGATTCTGATATGCACGTCAAAAATTTGGCTAATTAAATAAATTTGTTCATCGCTATTATTCCTCTTCAGACTGGGTAACATATACAGCCATGAACTTAGAAACAGACAAAATCTGTTCATGATGTATAATTTCTCATAAACAAGCAACCACTTGACTGTAAACATTAATTTTTCCAACAATAACAGGTGAAAACAACAACAGAAAATATTTCTGCAATCTAAACTTTTTAATATTATTTCTATATAATAATAATACAGCCAATTTTGCTAAATGTTATGTAAACAACATGTAAACACTTATTATACTGTATATTAATTGCAACTGTTTAATGAATTGTTTTATAAGTGATTTGTTTTAAAAATTTGCAAGATTGATGTGTAATTTGTCTACAAAATGAAAACAAAACTGATCTACAAAAATGATTTTTGATGCATGTATGCACACATACACAGAAACACACAATGATCAGTATATATACCATGGGAGGGGCAACATGGTTACTGAAGATGAATGAAGAAATAAGGTCATTCATATGACCAATTCCATTAGTGTAGACAGGAAAGCATGCCCTTTTCTGCTTTTGCAAACATGCTGGGTAAGTAAAAAGAATTACCTGAATCATTAAAGAATATTTACTGCATCTCCATCTCTAACAGAGTAATCAAGAGTACAGAAAATCCATTTTAAAGGGCTGCCTTGGATCCTTCAACAGCACCAAGAAACACGATGCACCTACATTTTCTCAACAAGCAAATGGAACTCGTCTTCCAGCTACTGTGGACTGGAGGGAAAAGGGCTATGTGACTGAAGTTAAGAAGCAGGGGAATTGCGGCTCTTGCTGGGCCTTCAGTGCGGTAAGAGCAGGGTTGTCCTATGGTTACTACAGTACATAATGTCTTCTTCACTCCTGCCTTTTCAAAATCACAGCTATATGTACGTAAAAAGCAGCCACAATAACACCTGGTACTACTCCTCTTCTTCTGCCGTCTTTTAGACAGGGGCACTGGAAGGTCAGACATTTAAGAAGACAGGGAAGCTGGTGTCACTGAGTGAGCAGCAATTGGTGGACTGTTCAAAAGAGAACTTTGGTTGCAAAGGAGGCTGGCCATATAAAGCCTTTCAATACATTATCAACAACAAGGGAATTGACACAGAGGAGTCCTACCCTTATGAGGGCAGAGTGAGTAGAGCATAAAAACATATCATTTTGATGATAAGGCTTAACTAGGTTTGATTAGCATAATGTTTGTAAAGTTGTTTGGTTACTGCACTGAAAAGCTTTGTTAGGTAGTTATTCATTAAACACTTTCCTTTCACTGTAGGACTCTTACTGCAGGTTTAATCCAGCCACTGTCGGAGCAACCTGTACTGGCTATGTGTTTGTAAGAAGGGGAGACGAGAAAGCTCTACAAGAAGCTGTGGCCACTATTGGACCCATTTCTGTTGCCATAGACGCAGGTCATATTTCATTCCAGTTCTATAAATCTGGTGAGTCTTAGATAAGGATCACAAACCAATCCTGTGCAATACCTGTCAGTACTGATTAAGAAAATTACTAACCTATTGCATGAATTTTCTAAAACTGACTGTTACATGTTTGATTAAAGGTGTCTATGATGAGCCAATGTGTAGTAGATTTGAGCTGAATCATGCTGTCCTGGTTGTTGGTTATGGCCCTTGGATTATTGGACGTTTTGACTACTGGTTGGTCAAAAACAGGTAAAACAATAGAAAAAATACAACCACAACAACATTTCTTTTTATTTCATTTCTTCTAAGTGAAAGGATATTAAAGGTTAAACAAAAAAGTTTAGAAAATATATATATTTTACATTTTCAATACTGTTTCATGAGATTAAAAGTTATGAGGTAAAAGCAATTTCCCACAGAGAGACTTTTTTATTTGTATACAGCTGGGGTCTTTACTGGGGTGAGAATGGCTACATCAAGATGTCAAGGAACAACTTTAACCAGTGTGGCATTGCCACACAGGCTGTGTACCCCCTGGTTTAAAGGTGTGTACAATAAAGTATTTAAAGTATTTTTGGAGTAATGATATATGGCATTAACTTTTTAATTTCAAAAACAAATTCCATCAATCTATCCTCAGTATCCATATGGACCACCTTAATAAGTCTTTCAAAAAACAAAACAACTGTAATAATACTAATAATTGATATTTTTCTACAGGTGGGTAAAATACAACATCATGGCAAACTCAATCTGCAGTAATTCCATGGCATGATCTTTCATCTGTGATGCATGTATGTGACACTGCTCACAGTCTCTGTGCTGTTATTATACATGAAGCTATAGAGAAGTCTGTCATTTACTTTTGTGATCTTAAAATTATTGGTGTGAATATGTTTATGCAGAAGAGAATATCTGACATTTTTTGTACTTGTAATTGGTGTTTATTGTGTTTGGGATTTTTTATTTATCTTTCCTATTTGTAATCATTTCTCCTTTTTGATTTTCTTTCTTTTTTTTTTTTTAAGAATTCTGTTAAAAAATTTCTTGAATATTCTTTGACAAACAGTCTGTGGCATTTAATGGCATGATAGATTTAGTACAATAAAATCGTGACTAATACTAATACTAATCCTAATACCACTGTATTTGCTTACATAAAATAAATCTCATGCATACAGTTAAACTCATTTTTTGAGACATTAACTTTTCAGCAATACATTGCTCTACTTTAAAATAGAATTTTGTGTTTGCTTCCAACGTGGAAATAATCATTTAACATAGGAAATAGAAAAAATTTGCTTCAACATAAAAAATTAAAAAAAAAAAAACTACTTAAATCCACATGTAATGTAGATCACTTTTGCTGTTAGAGCAGAATCAATAAAAGTATTTGGGACAATTCACTCCAAAAAAAAAAAAAAAAAAGATTCAAATAATTGTATAAATTGTTAGGTTTATGGTAAATTAATTAAACAGAATATTAATATGTAAAAGCTACACAAGGACAGAATCATTTTCTGAATGTATGTTACAGAAAAAAATATGTTTGTGATGTTTAAATCATGTCCTGGTTCTATACCTGTCCATGGTATAAGACCTGTCTGTTGTAAATTTTTCTGAAATGTCTTAATTTACTAAAAGAAAATTGTATGAGCAAAACAACTTTTTAAAGTAAATTTGATTTCAAAGAAATGTGATTTGATTCATCTAGAAAGAAATTATATAAAGTACTAAGGACTCCGGCTCCCTTTCTCTGTACGATGTGGACTGCAGGTTTAAACGAGCCACTGTGGGCGCAACCTGTACTGGCTATGAGTATGTACAGTGCTGTCAGGAGCGGAGATGAGAACACATAAAATAAGTCTCATGCATACAGTTATCATTTTTTTGGCGCATTAACTTTTCAGCAACACGTTACTCCGCTTAAAAAAGACTTTGTTATATAATCCACTGCACTGTTCAGAACGGGCTGATCCAATGGCATCGACAACACGTGGTTCTAAACAGGCAGAAGCGCGGCCACCTAGAAGCGTGGTTGCTAAGCGACGCTGCCGCAAAGGCAATCACGCGGACGCGTGTGACGCTATTTAAGGACCCTGATACCGGTGCACTTCGTGCGATCATGTAGGCAGCACCGGTAAAGGTATCAGGGCGAAAGTCAAAGCGCGCGTTTAAGTTCAGGACGGGACGAAGGCAAACATGAGGACGGATTAATAAGCAATATTTATATATTAATATACAGTATACTCAAGCAAATGTTTGGGCAGCTTGATGCGCATGTCACTTCCGGGTTTCCATCCGGTCGCAAGTCAGATCAGTGGCTCAATTACCCCCTCTGGTGGCAGAAACTCGACTACCCCCTCCACGTCCGCCATGCACAGAAATGTCCTCTTCTGCAGCTAAATATTTGAAACAAAACACAACATTAAGGGTGTAATCCAAAGTTTTTCGTTTCTAAGATTTTAGAATGATTATTCTTTATAATGTAACACCTCACAGCATGGTTCTAACAAAGTTGACATCCAAAACATCTGGCAAAATCTACAAAAAATGCTCCTATTTCAGGAAATAACATTTATAATTAGCTAGATCTTTTTTGGATCAACTAATTAGGTGGATATTTTAGATTCCTAATTTGCATACATACTGCTGGAACAAAGATGGAGTCCAAGATGGCTGCCACAGCAGCTATAAACCGCTGTGCACAAACTAGCGTTTGAAACTAAATTTATAACAATTATAACAACAGTAGATTTTTATAACAAAATCTACTAAATTTATAGATACTTTATACATGCATACACACACATAAAAAAATGACATGTTGGTGTGTATATATATGCATACATATTGTGGGCATGATGACATTGTGGATAGTAGAAATTGTGTGTAGACAGTGATTGTGTAGTGTTTTTATTTATTTATTTATTATTATTATTATTTTTTTTTACAAATTTTTATTCAGAAATAAAATCACTTTTTGTTCTTTCGTTTTTTAGACAATCTGCTCTGCTTTAGAAAATTGAATCTGCTGTCACATTTGTCTGTGCCTGGCTCTGCTCCACACTACTGTCAAGAAGAAGGCAGAGATCACCACCTATTTTAAAGAGGAAACAAAAAGAGAATTAAATGTAAATATAAGAGCAGCATAAACTTTACTGAGCTGACTGTAGATCCTGACCCTGCTGAAGTACCTGGAGGAGCATTGTCCACACCAGCTGATGAAGGCTGGGCATCTGCCTGAACATAACCACGTTGCCTTGTCATTGCATTTGCACATTCAATTTTCAGTCTCTTGACTGCATCGTTTGCTCTTATATGGCTGAGGAACCCCGGGGTTTTACATCTAGGATCAAGGAGTGTTGCTAGTGCGCATGAACTTCCTAAAACACTCATCATCAACCACTGAGAATGGTTGAGAGTCCTTTACAATCATGTCAATAAGAGCCTCATCCACAGCAAGCTGTTAGGCATCTAGAGAGAAGTTTGGGGGAATGTATTGTAATGAATATATGTTTTAGTCATAATCACAATTGTAGTGTTTTCGTTGAGGCCTAAATCTGTGTAATTGGTTCTGGAGATTTCCACCCGTACAAAAATGCCTGAACATGGATGATCTGGTGTTGCTGTATTTCAGCTCTTTAAGGCATAGTACACACTTTCCTTTGCAAAAGAAAAAAAACAACAACAACATACTGTAAGAAAATGCTTGAGGGGGGAAAAGGAGAAGGAAAACAATGATTCACTACTCATGTTTTCAGAGTTTTAACTAATAACTATTCAACTACATGTATTTTAAATTCTGCCTTGTAGCAGCTGCAATCATATTAGTTTGATTAATAGGTACCCCATAACTACCATCGCTGAACCTTTAAATGAAAAATAAGTGAAGAAGAAAATACCCACCCATCCTCTAAAAATGGAGAAAAATAAATTTGACTAAATTCTAGCAATTTATTACAGTAGCTACCTTATTTGGAGAAATTAAATTAAAATGTTCCCAAATAGGGTAAGTGCTTTTCTTTTTTGCCCGCTCCATCCAGTAATGAACGCAGAGTTTGACTATTGTAGTAGTGAAACTCCTTATGAATGAGCCTTAATTTAAACCAGTTAAACTGCCAAATGAATCAGTCATTCAGGTAAATGACACATGCCTCGAAACAAAGCTTTGCTTGGGAGTGCTCCTTTAATGAACCAGAAGACATTAAAGGGTTCATTTAGGTAACACTGGTAAAGGTATCAGGGTCTAAGACGAAGCATGTGTTCATGTTCAGGATGAGATGAAGGCAAAAGACACAGCCAACGTCTCCCCGAGTAGCCTGCGGGAAAGAGAGAGAAAAAGCAGCACAGAATGCGAGTGGCGTGCATGCTTGCTCTGAGTTTAAGTGTATAAAGCACATAGTTTACTTTTTAGTTCAGTAATGAATAATTCCATGCTATCTCTAAATGGAAGGGTCTACCCGCACTAACTCCTATTTTGCTGACCCCCTCAGAAGCCCTGCATAAGGGCTAAGTAATTGAAATAATTAATATTATTACATCTCGTGGTGCAGGTTCTCTAACCCGAATTATCTACAAAGTTTGACACAATTTTATTTAAAACAAAGAAAAAACATCACATATAGTGCTATCACTTTTGCTGTTATAGAACACTCAGTAAAAGTAATTGTGACCATTCACTCAATAAAAAAATTCAAATAACGGTACAAATTACTGCATGTTTATGATAAATTAATCAAAAAGAATAAAGAAAACGAACACAAGATTAATATGTAAAAGCTACATTAGGCGAGAATCATTTTTGAGAGTGTGTTACAGCTGAAATTATATTTGATATGGTTTAACTTGGTTTTATTCCTTATCCTTGAATTGACCACAGTTTTTAAGTGAACTGTTTCTGGTCAACTCTTGCGCCAGTGGAAGTCTGAGTCAATGTCATTTGACTCTGTTTTAAAAAGTTCAGCAAACGCTAACAGAATTTCTGGCCATCACATGAAATTCGCTTTTCTACAAGAAGTCTTCAGATGTTTTGTGGCCATATTTCTATGGAAATCACTGCAAATGTTTATCTGTGATCTCATTTGAGTGAGTGTGTACAGAGATCAAGGTCTTCATTGTCTTGTACCAGTGGAAACTGGTTGGATCAGTCAGAATTAAGAGTTGAAAGATTTGTCATTGGATAACGTTGTATATTCATAAAATGTTTAGATCATGAAACTGTTGTATTGTGCATGCAATTTTTATAATGCATGATGTGATCCAAGTGTAAAGTTCAGTAAGTAGAAAACTGCAATCATGTTTTAGGCTTGTGGAAAAACAAACAAACAAACAAACAATCAAACAAACAAACAAACAAACAAACAAACAAATCCATGTCTAATTTACTACATGACTTGATTATTAATATTACTTTATTTATTTATGATATGCGACACTCACAGTCTCAATACGGTTGTGATTTTTTTTAAATTTAGGTGTAACAATTGAATTTCTTAACTTAATCATGCAGGGGAAAAATGCACTATCAGTGTATTGATATAAGGATGAATATACATTATATAGACTGGCTGAGCAGCTCAATCTTAAGTTTGATCTAACAAGAAAAACACTTTGATTAAAATAGTTTCTGGTAATTGAGAGAAAAAGGATGTGAGTAAAAATGTGGGGAAACGATGCTGACACTGACAAATGACAGTCAAGAAAAGAAAACAAATCCTTACATGTATAAGGGTGTTGGCCAATGAGTTACAGTATTTGTGAGAACTTCCTAACCTTTCTAATAATTTTCTTTTGTTTATTAAGTGAATTTAATAAAATAAATGTATATGCTGTATACAGTATAATAATAGCTCTGGTGAGTTTTTATTAATGAATGAAATGTAGAGAAAATCGTAGGCTTTCATTAACTAGTGATACTGTTAGTGTGAGACGTGGGACAATTAAACTAATCGATAATTGAAGTACTTCTGCAGAAAAAGAATGGCAAAGTTTCTGCTATTGCTGCTATAAATAGTATTGGATAAACCAGGAAAATATTTCAGCAGCCACACTGATGATATGCTGTACTGTATTTACAGATGTATCAGAATGGTTATATTCTGGATTTTGTTTATACTAAATATCAATTTAAGATAAATAACTCTTGGTTAGGCTAAATAAACAAAAAGAGAAAAACTGATCAGAATAGCCTGGAAGATAAATTAATTAGGATAATGAAATCCTGGACTATGATGAGGGTTTGAGAGCAGGCAAACAAACAAAAAGAATTGGAACTATAAAATAAAAAATAATTAATTTACTTTTTCAATTTATATTTACCTTCTTTATATATATTTTAGATATATACAGTAATGTATTGAGACGTATAAATATTATGCCCATCACTTGTCACTATAGCGACAAGATCAACTCGAGAACACAGTCAGGAATGGAATAGTTTACAGTTTAGAACTTTTCATAATAATAATAAAAACAACGAATCAGGAAGAAGATTTAAGATATGGTCTGACCTTTCTATCCAATTAAACCAGAGTATGGAATCATTTCATGTTAAAATGACGCAATTTCTCAAAAAAAAAAAAAAAACTATTTGTAATCATGTGGGTGAACAGCAGCTGATCGCAGCCACAACACGGCTATATATAGAGGAGGAAACCCGTGACAGCTCGGCTAGCTACATTTTCATGATTTATATGAAATCTCTTGCTCTTGAAATAGACGACATGAGGTATGTATGACACACCTGGATATACATTTTATAGACTGGCTGAGCAGCTCAATCTTTAAGTTTGATCTAACAAGAAAAACACTTTGATTAAAATAGTTTCTGGTAATTGAGAGAAAAAGGATGTGAGTAAAAATGTGGGGAAACGACGATGGCACTGACAAATGACAGTAAAAAAAAAAAAAGAAAACAAGTCCTTACACAAATATTTGATTTGCAGAATTATGGTTTTGTTTATCGTCACCACTCTCTTGGCTTTGGCCAGTGTGACCAGCATGTCTCTAGAGGACCTGGAGTTCAATGACTGGAAATTGAAATTTGGTGAGAGATCCATGCATCTAATCAAACTACAAATCTGTCTGTTGGTCACTTTCTTACAAAATGCTTATTTGTATTTCGTTTTCAATTAAGGCAAGAAATCCTTATACATCAATTACATGATTAAACAAAATGTTGCTTTGTCAGTTTCAGTTATTTTCTTTCCTCCTAGGTAAGACGTATAAGTCTGTAGAGGAAGAGGATCAGCGTAAGATGACTTGGCTGGAAAACCGCAAGCTGGTTTTTGCACACAACATGCTGGCAGACCAGGGCATTAAGAGCTACAGACTCGGCATGAACTACTTTGCAGATATGGTAGGAAAGAAAACATAAACTATATATAGAAGGCTCATTAATAATAAACGTACATAGGCATACAGTATGACTTGCAGGCTATTACGTATCTGCTCATTCCAAGTTCAAATCTGTGCAGGAAAAAGCTGTTTATAATCCTTGATTGAACAATAAATGCATTCTGTTCTGTGGAAAATTACAGAATTTAAAAGCTTAAGAAAAGTGAGTCTGTAGCTAGACTAGACAGGGACGACATTTATGAACAATTTCCCCCTATCAAAACAAATTTTGGGTTATTTAAAGTGTTGATTCGATGTGTTATTCGAGGTGTGTCGGCCAAAACATGTGTTTGCATTTTAAATGATTATAGTTTGAAGTAAGACAGTTTAATGCTGAAAAATGACTATTTTGAGTTTTGAGTGGCACATATAAAATCATCTCTCCAAAGGTCTCAACTTAAAATTTTTAGGAAAGCAAGATTGTCACGTCCATGTTGAATAAACTTACATTTTCTCTATTATATGTATGACAACAAAATGTAATCAGCACCAATGTGTTTTGGCTATTTGTTTTTGTAATAAATCTCGATGATCCCCTACAAAAATGTAATTAAATTAAGATTTTGATGCCTAGATTTTTTTTAAAAATATATAATTCTTAAGATAGTTCATTACTTTATTGTACTAAACACATAATTTATTTGTATTTCTGCATATGTACACATACATGTATGGCTAGTTCACATAGCAGGCATATCTGTGAATTTATCAAAGAATAAATGAATGAATAAAGACAATTTATTTAGTGTGAAAAAGAAAAATCATTTTTACTGCTACTCTTTGTTTTCACTTCAACTGTATCACTACATTTTTAACAGGAGAACGAGGAGTACAGACAGACTGTGTTCATGGGCTGCCTGGGATCCTTCAAAAGGCCCCTGAGACACAATACATTTACATTCTTCCGATCGGGTGGTGTCCTGCCAAAAACTGTGGACTGGAGGAAAAAAGGCTATGTGACTGAGGTTAAAGACCAGAAGTTTTGTGGCTCTTGCTGGGCCTTCAGTGCGGTAAGACCTGAGCTGACACATGCAACATGGCCTCTTTACCACAGCTTTTTCACCTTCGTCACTAAGAGATTTCACATGTGACCACATTTCCAATTTGTTAGATGGATCATTTTCACTTTGTTTCCTTAGACAGGGTCACTGGAAGGTCAGACTCGAAAGAAAACGGGGAATCTGGTGTCACTGAGTGAGCAGCAGCTAGTGGACTGCTCCAGGGAATATGGAAACTATGGTTGTGGAGGAGGCTTGATGAACAACTCCTTTGAGTACATTAAAGATAATAATGGAATTGACACAGAGGAGTCCTACCCTTATGAAGCTGAAGTGAGTTAAACATGACAACACATTAGATGAACAGCTGGGCACGACGGGCTAAAAAGCGTTTTTGAAAGTGCTTTAACATCATCTTGCTTGTGTTTTGCAGGATAAAAACTGTTGTAGTAGCCAGTTAGTGAGCGTCCAACTTCTATTAAATGGATCTCTGGTATGAATTTTTCATGCTCTCTCTCTCTCTCTCTCTCTCTCTCTCTCTCTCTCTCTCTATTCAGGATAATGATTGCAGGTTCAATCCAGACACTGTGGGAGCAACTTGTACTGGCTACATGAATGTAAAAAGCGGAGACGAGAAAGCTCTACAGGAAGCCGTAGCCACTATTGGACCCATTTCTGTTGCCATAGATGCAGGCAACATATCCTTCCAGCTCTATAAATCTGGTGAGTCTCGCAATGAAAATCAGGAAATAATCCTCTTTTATCTAATTAATACATTATGTTACAACAACAATCGGAATATTTATGATATTTTTTTTATTTCTATTCACTGCCTTATTTTTTTTTTGCATCATGTATCTATTAATTTATGGAATAACAAATGTATTAATTGATTCCATAATATTGAAGTAATTAACCTCTACATGATTGATTAAAGGCATCTATGATGAGCCTGACTGTAGCAGCACTGAGCTGGATCATGGTGTACTGGCTGTTGGTTATGGAAGGAAACAAAAAAAAGACTACTGGCTGGTCAAGAACAGGTAAAAATAAAAAAAGTAGTACAATTTTGATCCAGCTTCCAGCTGTCATAGTTGTTTCATATAATGCATAATATGCACTACTACTTCTATTATTACTTTATTTATTATTATTATTATTATTATTATTATTATCAAAATCTGTATTTTTATATTTTTACATTTAAATATCTAAAAGTATATAATTCTTGTTTTTATTATTATTATTTCGCAATCAAGAAAGATTGAACCAAGTTACAGTAAGTTACAGTAAACACTAAATTTCTCCTTACATTTACACTTGCTTTACAGCTGGGGGCTCAACTGGGGTAATAAAGGTTACATCATGATGTCAAGGAACAAGCGTAATCAGTGTGGTATTGCCACTGATGCCAGTTACCCTCTGGTTTAAAGGTGATACAAAAAGTCAACATTACAGCTGTTAAAGGTTCTTCTATATTTTAAATGATAATGAATTCGAATCAGAGTTAATAGCATAAATTGCTGGTGAAAACAATCAGTAGAATTTATTTCCAGAGGCGGAAAGTAACGAATTACATTTCCTCGCGTTACTGTAATTGAATAGATTTTTTGTGTACTTCTACTTTTTAAAGTAGTTATTAAAATCTGTGATTTTACTTTTACTTAATTTTGTTTTGTTTAAAGTTTTGTACTTCGCTACATTTTAAATCATATTCGCTACTGAGTAAAAAAAAAAATGAAAATGAAAAATAATAAATATAATGCAACGGGGAAGGAAACAAATTTCACCCCGGAAACCACTGCACTAATTGATTGATGGGTGGGGAGAACAAACACGCTAAACTCACAAGAACGATGGAGACGGACAAAACAGATGCAGTGATGCAGAACCAGCTGAAAGCGAAATGCCATCAAATTCTTATGAAGCAAAGCCCTGGCCATATTTAAGCGACCACTTTGATTTCAAGCGCAAGAAACGCAACAGCTTTTATTATGCAAAGTTGTTCCTTCAATTAAAAACAACTAGTTTGAGATTTATATCCGCTTGTCTTTTTGGACTACACTGGAATCCCCCACCCCACCCCCGCTGTTAACTTTTACTCTGAGTAAATTTTAAATGAGCTACTTTTTACTTTTATTTAAGTAGATTTTTATAATGTTAACTTTACTTGTACTTAAGTAAAATTTCACTGAAGTAACAGTACTTTTACTTAAGTACAACATTTTATTACTCTTTCCACCTCTGTTTTTCTTACAATTTGATTTCATTACTATAATGCCAAACTGAATTGCAATGCTCTAAAAAAGGCTTATTAATATGAATCAACATGGTATAAATAGTATTATAAGATTTGAACCCCTTAGAGACAGACAATCCCCATTTATTGGAATTGTTAACTTGTTAAATTGATATGTATAGGAATTGCTTAATAGGATCTATTATATACCCAATGCAGTGACATTTATCAGCCACTAGGGGGAAATGAAACTCCTGCAGTAAGCCTGATGTAAACAAACGATATTTCATGGCGTAAAAAAAAAAAAATGCACATTGTAGTGTATTGTTATTTTCTTATAATGCATGACATATACAATACACTATAATATAGTAATTAATAATAATCGTTTTAGATCATTTGTCCATATTCTTTTTATCTTCGTAATGTAATAATCACGTAATTCATTCAATCAGCTAATTAGGTGTATTAGTTATCTAACCCTAACATTCATGGACAATCATTGTAATAAAAGTATTTAAGGGAATACAATTTTTTTGTTGTTGAGAAAATCAAGTTTCAAATTAAAGCAAATATTTTAATATAAAAGTGGAACACGAACAAAGACAGGATAAAATACTTTTATGATAAACTTGACAACAATAAAATTACAATTTAAACAATTATTCTTAAACTCACATAATACTGTAATACTCTTTTATTGTTTATGTAAAAGCCATGTGATGCAGGAATCTACATTTCGAATTATAGGAGCAATAAACTGTTTACTGCTTAAATGAACAAGGCAATTTGTTTTTCTTTCCCCATAGTATTAACACCTTTAAAAATTTCTCCAAACAAAATATTTATTCATTGTGTCTTCCAGGATATTACAGAGAATTACAGCAATTTGTTTTCATGGGAAAATAAATACCAGCAATACCATGTAAAGCTTTGAACATGACCAGAAGTACAATTCACTGTTTTACTGTTTTATTAGGAAAAAGTCAAATGTACAGTGTACTGAAGTGTAGAGTTTTTGACTCTATATACTCAACCGGATCCAGCAGGTTTTGTATAATACAGGACTTCATAACAAATATTGATTGTTGTATAGCAATTTCAATGCATAAAATAGCATATATTTTTGTTAGTCTCTTGATTCATCGTAAGAGAGAGAGAGAGAGAGAGAGAGAGAGAGAGAGAGAGAGAGAGAGAGAGAGACATAATGTCATTTAAACATTCCCCAGTGTGCACATAGTGTGAAAAAGTATGCAATTGACACATTATCCGCTAGAGGGCAGACTTTGTTTACAATAAAGACTTTTCATTTTTATTGTGGATACCATGCCGCTAAGATAAAGATAAAATATACTAAATGTGTTTTGTGTTCTTTCTTTATAGTGCACAGATATTCATTTTTGGACAGGTGTAATAGTCAACATGCAATAAATTTCACAACCCAAATTGTAAAAATCTCCCTGAAGTATTTTTCACTGTATTTACTTATTATTACTCAGCATAGAATGAGTCTGATGATTTCAGCTCATAGCTGATTTTACTTATGGGATTTATTAAATATGATACAAAAACTGCTTGTTTATTTTAAATGACGCTTAAAGTATATAGTTACCAGAAATAGTTGGTTATAAACTTGATGTGTCGCTAGATGGCACTGTTTTACCAGCCAGACTGCTTTTTTTTTTTTTTTTTTTTAAGAGGGAAATATCCTGTTGTTTTCTAATTCACCCTTGTTCAGATAAAACAATTTATTGTTCCATAGGCTCATCTCTGATGATACATCATGCTCAGTTTAAATTAAACCATCACTTGTTGCTTATATCCATAGAAAGGTAAATCACTGGACCATCAGTGAGAGATAAGATAACTGTATTGATTCAAACCCTTCCCCACCTCCTTTTTTATTTTTTTTTATTACTGTATATTGCAAATGTTTTTCATTATTCCAGCAAGTCTGACTTTTATTTAATGCTGCTATATTTTACTGGCCCATTTCATTGGGCTGTAAAGAGTCAGTGGCTTATTTCTGGGGGTTTTGATTTTGCACAGGAGCACTTGTGTTTGCCTGTAGGTTTTTTTTCCCCCTTCATATTTTTTCTTACAATTTCCAAGTTTCGTGACCTTTTTACAGACAACAGCTAAGACATTTAAAGGGTCATGACCATAAGTGTAAGGTCAGTACCAAATCCTATTGTTTACTCTTGGAAATATTAGTACAGCTTCAGTTTTCTTACAGTTATCCAGATACAGTAAAACTTTCAGCCTTGTGGCAATGTTAATTGCTAAAAGAACAACACTGGTAAAATTAAACTGAAATTGCTTTGAGTAAATGATTATTGGCCCCATTCAAGTGTCCAGACCCTATAAGACCTCTGGGGTTGTGCTGTGGTTTCTGGCACCATGACATTAGCAGCAGATCCTTTGTGGTGTGGTGGGTGGCAATGTAGGGCCTCTGTTGATCAGACTTGTTTGTCCAGTGCACTCATGGGTGGTCGAGTGGATTGAGATCTGCAGAGTTCGGAGACCTGGTCACGCGCCTTGAGCTCTTAGCCTGCTGGGTCCCGTGTATGACGGACTGTGGTGCACTGGGTGTTCTGGTGCAGTTTGGTCATTGCCAGGATTGACGGTTTTCAGCGATTTGTGCTAAATTGTCTTTCCTGTGGGATTGCTTTTGGTCCCCGCAGGCATGGGTGAACCTTGTGTGTTCATAATTCAAATTGAACGCATACACAACCATACACAGTCTGATATGCAGTGAAATGCTTACACGACTGATTGCGACCTTGAAAAGGAAATAAGAGAGGCAAAAATACTGATAGGAAAGAATAAAAAAAAAATTAAATTATATATATTGTGTGTGTATATAAATCCAATTAAAATAAAGAAATAAAGTGGTAATATGTTCAATATACGAATGTAAAAAGTAAGCACTGTATAAAGTATGTAAATAAATGATAATCAATGTTAATGTGTCACTGTTATGTGGTGATAGTGTTATGGCTGATCAGCGTATATAACACGTGACTATGTGAGTAATATGTGATTACAGAAAGCATCTGAAGGAGACGGTTGCCATGCTTTGTTCTGAAATTGCACTGTATATGTATTAATGTATGAATGATGTGATCATGAGAAATAGTGAACACACAAGTGGTCATTTAGACTAAGCTGGTGAAAGAACAGAAAAGATCTTCTAGGATTTCACACAACCTAACAATAAACTTTAGGCTGCAGCCAGAAAAATGTTTGAGAAGGAGAATATCATCAGATTCCTGAACTTATAACCACAACCAACAACCTCCATCTGCTTTGCACATGTCATTAACACACACATAACAGCTGATCATATAATCATACATGTACACATGCATATGGCACTTGTCTACATACATACATACATGCATACATACAGTACATGTTCTTTTTGTGCTTTACCTTGCGGTGTCTTTGAACGTGAATATTATCTAATGTGTGATGTGATCTTCACTGGTGTAACTGTCTCCATATTGACCATGCTGTTTTTAATTAAAACACTCTGCATTTTAAAAGATAAACTGCTATAAAAAAAAGTGTCAAAGCATTAGGTCAGTTCTTCATTTCTTTGTTCTTTCCCTTGTTTCTTTTAAACTAATTATGAAAGGCATGAGGCTGTTATGTGATGCAGCTGTAGGACCTTATCAAGTAGAAGAGGTATAAGAAACAAATAAGGCATTGTTTATATTAGACGATGTAATATAATTAAATATGCACTATTAATTTTTAAAACCACAAATCTTCCTGCTTCTCCAGTATTTAAAAAATGTTATTGTTTCTATATACACGACACATAAAACTTGACTATTATAAGTGGGAATTGCACAATAGTTTTTTTGTTGTATTGTAGATGGTTTATAATGCACACATAAATTAAGATTGTATTATGGATTGTTTTCCCAGCTGGTTTGAATGTTTAAAACAAACATTTTTGTTCTTATTTTTATTTATTTATTTATTTATTTATTTATTTATACCCGTGAAGAGCAGTTGAAAAAGAGCCGCTTTGCTAAATTTGACATTTACTTTGCATCGTAAATACTGATACTGATTAACATGCCTTATCCCTGTTTAATACATACTAGACGGAAAGGAAATGCGTCAGATCCAATCACACTTTTCTCTGTGCTTGGACTGTTTCCTGTCTAATGAAAACCGAAGGAACAAATGAAAATGGAAATCTCATCGCCAATTAAAAAACCCAACTGGTTTCAACTTATAATGGTCAAACGAGGTATTGTATTATTCTATTCTAGCATTGAAGAAAGCACAATAAAAATCCAGTGTGGGTCACATTTTAAACATAAAAAAAGCAAAACTGTTTACTGCACATATCAGTGCCAAACATCTGAACATAAACTCTTCTAGCTCCTGCTCCTGTGTGGAATTATTGTTATTTTAAAGGAGTCTTGTCGACCCACAGCCCTGTTCTGTTTCTACAAGGTGCCATGATTTATTAAACTTGGACAACTGCTGTAAGCAAGACAAATGTCAGATTTCATAAACAATTAACTCAAAGTGCTTTGCCCTGTTTATTAGTGAGGTTGTTCGTAGGTCTCTGTTTAATGGATACATAAAAACGTGTTTCAGACTACTGAGTAGATGCAGATGGGTGAATGAGTTTTAATTTATTCTTACTTGTAGAACAATATCTTTAAATTATTGTTTATTCTTGGTTGATTTAAACAAATCTAAACACTTAACACTTTGAATGACGTTAAACTCAGTAAAATGTGGCGAAACGAAGATATTATAGTTATTAATGTTAAGTCATGGACAAATCATTGTCTAGCTGGACTGATTACATGAACTAATTTGAGGGATTTTTTGGAGGGTATGTTGATTTTTTATTTTATTTTATTGTGGTCTTGAGTGGCAGAGTGTTCTAGACAAAAACAGCCATTGTTTTGATGCTCAGCATTTTTTAAAAATACAACAGTTAGGTATGATTGAACACTCACCCACTCACTCATTGTCTGTCTATTCTGCTTTATTGTGTATTCAGGGTCTGAATGGGGGGCCTGGAGGCTATCCCAGGGTGATTTAGGGCATGAGGCGAGGTACATCCTGGACATGGTGCCAATCCATCACAGGGCACACACATGTACATACAGTCACACACACTAATTTCGTAAAAATAAAAAAAAATAAACAAAAAAAAAACACGGTAATCTGTATGTCTTTGGACTGTGGGAGGAAACCAGAGTACCAGGAGGAAACCAACCAAGCACAGGGAGAACCCGCAAACTCCATGAATCCATGAAAACCCTGGAGCGCATGACGACCACTAAGCCAACATGCTGCCCAATCTGGTTGAACAATTCATTAATTTCTGATTGGACAAGGCAGATTGCATGAGTGGGGATATCCTGGGACAATTGCATTCAGACTCACTATGCGTTGGATAAACTTGAACATTTGAATTATGGGATGTCCATATTGCAGTCATTCAGTAAAAGCTACAGTATCTAGACTACATGCAGTGATTTTTGAAATGTTACATTTCAAATTTCAAATATTTGAATTAGGGGGGACTTATGACTTGAAACGTGAAATGTTGCCTTCAATACAAATTAATGAGCAAACAACCTCTCAATCGTTTTCGCTAGACAGTGATGAAAGTGTATGTTGCTTGACTCCCTGTATAACTAGCTTTTGGAGCTCAGAAGCGACATAAAAAGTAATATGACACTATTTTCATAGGTGGTTAAAGTATATCCCCACCCCACATCCCTAATGATATTAGAACATATGATTTAATTTGTAAGGATTGGCCAATACGTATATGAAGGTCAGACAAATAAAAGCTTAAATCCTTTTATGGAAAAAAAAAAAAAAACTTTCGTGCAGTAGCTCTTCTGAGCCAGAAGAGCCACGTTGTTCATGTAAAAGTATTGAAAGTTGTTTTGTTATGCAGGGGAATGGTCTCAGCGCCGCGAAACTCAGCAGCGATGTCATCAAATGTCCGTCCCTTTGTCTCCGGGAGGCGAAACATTGTGTAAGCAAATGCTATCATGGCCATGGACATGAAGATGAGGTAGACGTAGGCGCCACACAAGTGCTGGGACGAGGAACACGAATGAAGAGTGCATGATATTAATATTGACAAGGAAAATGAATCAGGATATGCAAAACAGAAACAGCTGGTTTATCAACTTTCCTGATTCCTGGTGAAAATGTTTTGGCGAACATCTTAGTTGAACTAACTGAGAACCCATGACGCAACATTTTAGAGAGCAGTCTATGGAAAGGCAAACGTAGTAGATAAATACTTCAGAATAGGGTAAGCAAAGTGTTTCTGAAGCTGTAGGAGGTAAAAACCAGTAGATACTACAGTACATAGACAGATAGTAGATAAATAATATCTGTGGGCAAAGTTCACAAATACTGTAGTCGAGTAAATGTAGAAATATCAAAAGTAAAATATTACTCAAGTAAAAGTAGAAGTCCTCTATTTACAATGCTAGCTGAGTAAAAGTACAAATATTTACCTTCAAATATACATAAGTATCAAAATGACTGAGCTTGTATTAGCTGTAATTTGTTGTAATGGGGTATACAGTATGTAAAAAGAATCCACTAATAAAACTACTCAAGAAAGTACATGAAAACTGTCCTTCAGTACAGTAACAAAGTAAATGTACTTAGTTACCTTCCACCTACAGTATGTTGGATAAATTTTATGGACAAATTTAAATATATTAACATTCATTCAAAGGTTTGGAGAGTGTAGTAATGTTTTTTTTTTATACTTTCCTTACTTCCAGAGCAACCTGAGACGTCATTAATGTTTTGTACATCATTGTTGACGTATTTCAGACTTCTAAAGGGTAAAGTCAGTTACTCTGCTTGCATGAAGGTGCTTGACATTATCCTCTGATGTAGAGCTGAGTGCATCTCTTAATAAAAAAAAATTATAAACCCACACCAGCAATGACAGCTTACAAATTTAAATATATTAATTATAATATATTATATTAATAATAATATATTAAATATATGAATAATATACTATTTATTGCCTGTTGTTCATCTTAAAGAGATGAAAAATGAAAAATGTCAGATGTTAATGCAAACAAATATTGCATTATCGGACATTTAAAAAATCAACTGGTTTAATGTCCAGATGCTTCAGAAGAACTTTGTTTACATGGAATATCATATTCTTCTTTAAACTTTGACCATATCCTAAACTTCCACTGCTTCTTGCTTGATAGTAGTAATTACTTTATTTGTATTCTCAGTTATTGAATACATTTTTCAAATTGAATAAATGTTTTAGTTGTAGAGAATAGTAAAGCCATACCAATAGTGGTGGGAAAAGGAGGGCTAGCAGGAATTTTCCTCCCCAGTTAAGCATGCTGGTGAAAGCCATGGCGATGGGCCGGGCTGGCTGGTCAAATAGCTCGGAACCAATGAACCAAGAGATGGGTCCTGGACCCAGCTCATATGCTGAAATCAGTGTAAATACCACAAGCACCTGAAGACCACGAATGTCCAGGACTATGTCCTAAAGAGACATAAAGTGAATTACATCATCATTACTATTATTATTGTATGGGTTCCTATGATAAATATATGGAAGAGGTTTAGGGCTGTTCTGGCTTTAATCTCAGTGTTGTGTTGTGATGGTTTCCTCAAAATTCTGACTGTAATCTCAAAAGAGTTCTAACTTTGTTCTCAGAAATCTGACTTTTAATTTAAAGATTACAATCGAAATTCTGACTGCAGAGTTTCAAAATGTGCAGAATGAAAGAATGAATGGATATATATATATTCTTACATGTAAATAAACCAGAAACATTGTAAAATGTAACTTGTAAAAAAAAAAAAAAAAAAGAATTAATCTCACCAACAAGGAGTCTGTGATGGTCATTAGTAAATTACTAAAAGCTACCAATAGGAAGCCAGTAAGGAGCAGCTTCCTGCGCCCAGCCCTCTCCACCAAGAACAACTTTAAGAAGGAAGAAATAACAAATTATGAAATAACACAAAGCAAACCTTTCTGTTAAAAAACAAGAATGTTTTAGAATTTCTAAATGTAGGAGTATCATCAGTAAAAGTGGTGGCAGATAGAAACCTCACACTGATGCCTTCTGAATCACACACAGCTATAAATACACGGGAAAGTTCTAACACTCACGGACACGATGGTGAACGCCACGTTGACAGCTCCAACACCAAGTGTCAGATATTTTGCTTCTTCAAATTTGGCCTTGGTAAATATTTTTGTTGAATAATTTATGATCTGTAAATGAAAAAGAAAGAATGTGGTATTTTATTCAAGAACTAGGAAGACCTAAAAAGAAGAATCTTTTAAACTGAACTCCTAATGATGGATGAGTTGTATTGAATGATGGAAGAGACCAAGGTGTCCACTGTAAACAACTGATATAACAATATTGTGGGATGTAAAGGATAAGGAGGAAGTTAAATAGTTAAAGGAAAGGAGAATATTTGCATAAATTTTACTATTTCTGTTCAGCATTTTTGTTGGGAAGTAAAATATACTGTATTTCTGGATTTATGGTTAATTGTGATATGTAGTAATGTTTGACAAAACATGACTGTATTAAACTTATTATTATTATTTATTATTATTATACTCATTTTATTATAATAGAATTAATTATAATTGAGTAAAAACAAATTTTAAGGATGAAGAATGTGCACTTCTTTTATGACAAAACAGCAATAATATGAATATTAATTATTTCGTCATAAACATTTAGGTCTCCTGAATTGAAAAAAAAAAAATTAAATCTCAGTGTATATGTCAAAGGCAAGTTATAAAAGGTATGTTACAAGTGACATAACAAGAACAAGCAAAAGTTAAATAATTGAAGGTGTCCTGTTTAGGAAATATACAGTAGCCTGGGCCACGGAAAGGTAGGCAAAAGTATAACAAGCTGAGTTTATGTATATATAATTACTTTATTATAATAATATCAGTATTATAATTGTATTATTATTTAATGTAAAAAGATGATAAGATTATTATTATTTTTTTGTTATTTAATTATTATAATTATAGTACGACAAAGTGCGTGGCACCGAAATTGAAGGTGGGCTTTTTTTTATTTTTAATTTTTTTTTACTTTTCCCTGACCCACCCTGTACAAACTAGGTTGGTGTATACACAAGTTAGTAAGTTATAGTGCTAATTAAAAAAAAAGTTCACAAAAACCAAACACAATAAACGTTTATGCAAAGTGTATTTTCTTACTATATTTAGTCACAAATTTTTGCATTGCACTGTTAAGGCATGTAACCCAAAACAACACAAAATCAAAAGATGTCATTTTCTTTTATGAACACTAACCGCGTTGAATCCGGATAACTGGCTTCCCAGATTTATGATTAGAACAAGTATTATGGGCTGCCTGTAGCAGCGCTTGATGAAGAATTCCCCGATAGTTACTCTGGCTTCACTGTGAGCTGCTTCCTCTCTCATTTCATCCATCTCCTTTGTTACCTGTTCAGGGTTTCTTCTTAACCTTTTTAAAGCTGAAGGTAAAATCAAAATGAGATATGCAGATGAGAGGTACTTTCTAATTCATTATATATTAAAGTTCAAGGATGTAAATTTCTCTCTCACACTCACCAGCTTCTGCTTCTTGCTCTTTACCACAGTTGATAAAGACATAGCGAGGGCTCTCAGGGCAAAAAGGCAAGATTAAGTACTGGAGGACAGCAGGAATGAGGGACAAAGACAACATAAACGCCCAGTACTTCCATGTACCCAGGACTGTTTCTAAGCCCACCACCTGTTCACCACAAACAAATGAATTAGTCCAGGCTAGTCTTTCACTGATGAAAACCAGATCATAATTAAAGAGTTTTAAAAAGATGACCAAGAGATGAAGAGTGTGTGTGTGTGTGTGTGGGTGTGGTGTGTGTGTGTGTGTGTGGTCTCTCACCATGCCCAGGAAGATGCCAGAGGCAAAAGAAACCTGGTTAAGAGTTGCAAAGGCACCTCGTAGGTTAATCGGGGACACACCTTGGATATACAGTGGGTTCAGACTCATCACCAGACCACAGAAAAGGCCAAAAATGAAACGGCCCACAACAAGAAGTTCATAAGCCTTAGCTGCTTTGCTTAGGAACATCAGACCGGCACCCACTATAGACAAAATGTTTGCTATGAGAATGGCATTTCTCCTACAGAATAAAAAAAAAAATAGTGACATTACAACCGATAGGTATTCAACATGCTTTCAGAAAGAAAAACAATGACAAGATTCCCTGAAGTCAGATTTCACCTTCCATAGGAATCAGCCAGGCTTTTGACACCCAGTGACCCCAACAGAGCTCCAAAGTCCTTGATGCTGACTGAGAGAGCCCACAGAAATGTCAAACTGTGTTCTGGCATGGACTGATTGTGTCTAGACGTCCATGTCACATTAAAGAAGTCTTCAATAACCTGAGTCATTAAAGGATGATGAGACAGAATCAATCAAACAATCAATCAACTTTATTGGCCTTGTTTATAAAAGTATAAATAACAATGAGGGGCGAGGGGGGGGGGGGGGCACGAACCAAAAAAGTGTGTCTATTGTGTGTGCTCCATCAATGCAAAGTCTAGTTCACAGTTATTGTCAAGCAGATCAAGCAGAAGAATATTATAGCACCAAGAAAAGTGAATGTCTGTAGATAATCTTTCTTGCATACAGACAAGAACTGCTCCTGCATTCGTAAAGACTATTGTGCTCATACTGAAAACAAATTTAGTGTATTTTGATTTTGCAGTTTTTGCAGATTATTACATCTGATGTGTAATAATCTATAATCCCATTTATCATGCATCACCCAGAAGGGCATGGGTTCATTTTTGAGGCTAGTTTCTTCCTCATGATCTCCAAGAGCCCAAGTAAAATTTAAATGACTTTAGTGCATTATGGAGTAATGGTGTCTTGGATAAGACTCCTGATAGTGCAGACGCATTGTGAGTTGCAACTCACAGGAGCATTTTATATATAAATTGAAAATGTCTTCAAATCAAATGCTGATGTGATGGAGCTCTTAAAATGGTGTGTAAATAGACATAAGATAATGAGGATAACAAAGTCCCTATAAACATGTGCTAGTTCTAATGTGTATATGAATGGGAATATTGTGAGCACTTGATGAAGTATTTCATATTTTGAAATTTTTTGTGTGTATTGCAGTTTTGACATCAGGTTTCAGTCGCATGCCAAATTCACAGAATTAATAAATAAACTGCATTTCATCCACCTGAAAGACATGACTAAGAGCTGGAAGCCCATCCTGGATAGCTTTGGAATGAAATACTAACTGGAGACCATTGCACAGTATCCACACACCAGGCTGATAAATCAACACAGTCCAGACATCGTAGCCACCTGTCTGCAAACATGAATCCTTCCAACACCACGGCGAGCTGAATAGAAAGCTCTCACAACTTTTTTTTTTTTTAAGTTTATTTAACGAGATGTGTATGTTCGTGCCATGCCATGCAGAGTCATGTACTCACTCTGGCTGGGGAGTTGACATTGCCGGTGTGGTATCCGATCTGCAGAGAGCCAAACACTGCCGCCACTACAGACGTTAGCAGTGTGGCAGTCAGCTGACTCTGGCCACAAAAGCAAGCACATGTCACAGTTAAACAGTTCTATAAGCTCAAAGTAAACACACACTGACTAATGCTCACGTTCGCTCTCACACGAGACACAAATTTCTCTTATCTAGTCTTTTACTATTATCTTATATTTTATATATTAAATCCTTTTCTTTTCTTTCATCATATAACAAAATACAAATTATATCCATGGCTCAATACATGTACAGGATGCAACACTTTTTTTTTTTCACATTTTTGTTCGTCCATTAAGTATCATCATTCACCATCACCACGCCCATCATTAGTCTCATTCACTTTGTACCATTATTCCCAAAATCATACACATGAAATACATTTAATAAAAATATCTTTTTATATTCTTTAATATAATGATTTTTAAAGAATAATAAATAAGGCAAACACTAACCTCTCCGTGTGCCATCAGCTTGTCAGGGGAAAGCAGTTAATATTGTGTTTACTTTAGGGCTTGTATTTCCAGCTTTGGAGCATATATACTGTATTAGACTTTCTTAAAGTGACACGCTGCAGAGCTGAATGGATATCCCATGAGATATCTCAAGATCAAGGGTAATTATTCCAATGTCAAGTGGTTTAAAGAAAAATCTGTTTAGTAGACTAGAAACACATAATAAAGTCAGTAATCTGTCCATTTATCAGCATTTCATTCACAAGCATCCTGAACATTGATTTTCATACATAATTATAATATAAAGATTGATGGATTTATAATGTAATATAATAACAATTTGGTAAAACAAAAACATTTTAGCCTTAAAAATGTATTTAATATTATAAACAATAATTATAAAGACAGTCTATGGCTCTGTGTTTAGTGCTTAATTTTCAAATGTAAAGATTTGCAAAAAGGTATTTATTTCAAATATCGGAATTAAATTTAGACCATATATTCCCCATTTATTTATTTATTTATTTATTTATTTATTTTGATTGGGCCACATTAAATATTTTCCTGAATGCCACCTCCCCTAGTGAGCCCATCGTGTATCAGTACTAATAAGGATATTAGTAGCAAACAAACACATTAATCATCTTTACATCTTGTGAACATTAACTAATACAAGGCATCGCATTTGGTAAACCAATACAATGACCTCTTATGCATGCTGTGATGTCATGTTTCCAGGTGTTAATTAGAATATTTACAGTATGACAGACCATCCAATCAAATCCATTTGTAAACACAAAACACCTGTATAGTGAGTCCCTTACCTGTTTATGTGATTGAGGAGTGATTTATATCTGCTCGAGACCCAACATCCAATTTTTCTTGGCACCTCTTGAGTGTGTATACACTTCATCCAGGGATTAACACTTGTTCACACACACCAATGGTTCCAGGTCCTTCATTTGCACCCCACCTCTATATCCCCCTTGCTTCACTCTCATCTCACTGATATCACTCGCTTAGTGAGCTTGCAGACACTCGTCCATACCCAGGCTCCCATGTGATCCCTGATGAAGTCACACCAGCATGATGAATTTTGAGTTGAGTCTGAAAGAATGGCAGCGACAGGCATTCCAGGTCTGCAGAAAATTCTCTCTCTCTCTCTCTCTCTCTCTCTCTCTCTCTCTCTCTCTCTCTCTCTCTCTCTCATCATTCCGTCATATTCCTATTATTTTCTTACATTTTTATCAAAAGCCTGAACATCTACTGAATGGCTAGAATAATCAGTAATAATTGCTCCAACTGTGCATGAATTGTATTTCAACTTCATACAGGGTCTTTCTTGTGCCACCAAAACAGCCCTGACCTGGCGGTGCATGGACTACACCAGACAGCACCAGATCCGTTAAGTTGCACAATAGGGCCTCCATGGATCAGACATGTTTATCAGGTACATCCCACTGATACTTGATTGGACTGAGGTCTGGGGAATTTGAAGGTCAAGACAACACCTTTGACTTTTGTCATGTTTTCGTCAACGGCAGAATCGAAGGTTTCCCAGTACACTGTGTGTTCTGACACCTTTTTCTCATAGCCAGCGTTAACTTTTTCACCAGTGGGCCTTGTGTGCCTTTGACCCTGTTGCTGGTTTACTGGTTGTCCTTTCTTGGACCAATTTTGGAAAGAACTAAACATTGCATACTGGGAAAACTGCTGGTTTGGAGATGCTCTGACTTATCCATCACAATCTGTCCATTTTCAAAATTGCTCAGAGCCTTACACTTGCCCATGTTACTTGTTTCCAATAAATCGACTTCAAAGGACTGACTATTCACTTGCTGCATAAAATATTCCACCCCTCATTACAGGTGCCACTGTAATGAGATAAGGGTTATGCATATCATCTTTTATAGTTTCTATAATAAATACTATTTGGCACGGTGGCTTAGTTGTTAAGACTGTGACTTGGCACGTCCAGAGTCCGGGTTCGATTCCCGCCTCGGGGTCTGCGTGTGTGGAGTTTGCAAGTTCTCCCCATGATTGGTGAGTTACCTCCGAGTACTCACCAATCAGTGTACTTCCCACGGTTTCCTCCCACAATCCAAAGACATTCAGATTAGCATAATTAATGCAACAGTACAAGAAATGGGAATAAATAAAATGTCCTCAGTCCCTAGTTGGATTACAGAGGTTCCCAGATGGATGGGTAGATAGTAACTAGTAAAGTCTCCTCCATATAAGCAGAAAAAAATCTTTAAATCTATTATGATTTATAAGGTGATAATTTCTGGATGGAGGCCGTATATTTATATAGCATGCACACACAGTAAATAATATATAAATAGGCAATGAATGAATGAATGAATATATGCAGTGGCTATTTAATAGATAACAATATAAAGTGTGAATTGCACTATAATAGCTAAAAACTCTCATTTGTATAAGTAGATATAATAAAATAGTTTTATAGATTTATGTCAATATTTTTTGAATATAATATAATATAATATAATATTGAGTACCAGATTATTTATGGAATATATAATCAATGTACAATGGTGGACAAAAGTATGAAAACAAAAATGAAAATCAATAAATCAATGTTTTAATGACATGCTCATGTTTTTAAAATGCTTGTGTGCAACATTGGCAACTTGGTGGAGCTTGAGTTTGAACCGAAAACCTTGCGATCAGCCCCCCCTGGTTTAACTAATAGACCAGAATCAGCTGGTCTATTAGTTAAACCAGCTGATTCTAATTAGCCAGTTAGGCTTCAACTAATTAGTGAAATCACCTGTGCACTTTTGTTCACAGAGTGGACTTTAATACATGGCACGTGTTGTCAATACGATTGGCCACCCCTGTATATACAGAGAATATACATATAATATCACATAAATATATATTATAATAATCTAGGATACATACTGTACATGCTATGAATAATAGAATTGTGGTCTAACAATGTAATAAGATAATTGTTGTGTGAAGACTCTGATTCAAAGGTTCCTGCATCTCCTCCTGGATGGAAGGAGGGCAAATAGTTTGCCACTCGGATCATCAGCAGACCCTAATGATGATGCTACATGCTCTGCTCAGACGTCTGACTGTGGTGAAGATGTTTAATGGCTGGTAATTGGGTGACAATGATATACCAGTCATGTTTTCTCCACCCATGACTTTCCTTCCAGACACCATGGAGACTGTGATAGAGTTGGTCAGGATATTCTTAGTGGTGCAACTTCTGAAGAAGTAAACATGCTGTTGCTTTCCTAATCAGAACTGAGATGTTATGCTTCCAGGACAAATCCTCAAAGATGTGGACACCCAGGAACTTTCTATACCAGGGAGACACATTCTACCACTGATGTAGATGAGTGTCTGCGCTTTATGATTTCTGGACGTCCACATGGAGCTCTTTGGGTTTTTTAGCATTGAGGTCGAGGTTGTTTGTGGAATACCAAGCTTCTAGGATTTGAATGTTCAAAAGTTTATAAGTTCTATAATGTAATAACAGCATAATGGGCACTAACTGATTTTGCACACATTTCACATTCACATAAAAAAAAAAATATATATATATATATATATATATATATATATTGCTTTGGTGGTAGTGTAATAACAAAGTGTTGTTTTAGATTTAGATATTAAAATCCTCTCTTGTTCTGACAGTTAAAGCCCTAAGAAATACAGTGCTGTAGATGTTAGTAGAATATGTACAGAATGCTACGAAATAATTTAAAGCAGCCGTCTGAGAAACAGAAAATAACTTTTCATAAGGAAAAGTTTGTAAAACACTGCAGTAGCAAAGCTCAGTGAGAAACAGGTGCAGACGATGACAGATGATCAGATGGGTGATTTTAGTATACTACTGAATGCTGAGCGGTTGGAACAGACGAGAGGAGAAATGAGGTCGCTGCTGAGTTTGTTACATAAACGACCCAAATAATAATAAATCATTTTAAATTGGATCTTTTGTCAATTTGCAGAATGTCGCAGTAAAACATTTGTTCTCATTTCTTTACTTTAATCAATGGCATTTAATTTAATTTAATTTAATTTAATTTAATTTAATTTAATTTAATTTAATTTAATTTAATTTAATTTAATTTAATTTAATTTAATTTGAACAAACTGCATCTATTGAATAAACAAGCTAGTATAACCCAGAACCTCAGCAGTGCACATCGGAGTATCAATGGTTATTGTTTAAAAAATTTTAAAATAAAAATAAAAAGTTGTTTTAAGTGACAGATTAAAGGCATCAGGAGTTTAAAGGAGACAGACCTTCATCTTGTCCTCAACAGTAAGCAAGCGTTTCGGGAGTGCATTACTTAAAAAACAATATGCGAGGACCTTCAATCACACTTGCTCATGGCACTCACGGTTCTCATGCAAGGCCAGTATAAAAGTGGAGCTGAAATGTGCCTGGGTAATGAATCCGAGTGAGGATGCATTCCTACACCGATACCACATCACAAGTGGGAAAAAAAAAAAAAACCCACAGCCGTAAAAGCTGAGTGAAATACTATAAAACTGAAGTGCCCTGAACTTCAGAGTTCCAGGTAATCCCTCCCGCATCCCCCGCACATGACTTCATCACACAAATGAGTCATCACATATGATCTCTATCTCGCAGAGCAGCGAGGCCTCACCTGCAACAACGTGGTCTGTGGTTCACATTTCTCATCTGATGGTGGTAAAATAATTTCACATACTATTTCTCATGCATTCGGAAAAAACTTAAAAAACAAACAAAAAGCACAACAATTAACTGCTTTACATTTGTCTAACCACCACCAGGGGGCTCCCTTTTATACATAACCTTTCAGAAGACTTTCATTTTTATTAAAACGTCTCACTACATATGCAAACAACACACCCAAAAAGATGATATCTATTATCATGAATTGAATATTTTTTTCAATTTAAAGATTAAATCTGTAAACTGATTATGGAAGCAGGAAGGAATTATGGAGCACATTCAGACTAAGAGTGTTCTAAAGTCCTTCTTTAAAAAAAAAGAGCACAAGAAACTTTGGCCCAATCCCGAACCCTGGGTTTTTTTTTTTTTCTTTTTGAAATAAGCGATAAGAAATGCAAAAAAACTGAATCTTTTCCAGGCTTTTATCACTGGCGGTTCTGGAATTGAACCCTAATCAGGGCTAATCCAAATTGTAATGGAAAACAGATGGTGCAAGATCGAATTTTAAGCTGCACAAGATCTCACACTTTAAACATGCCTCATTTCTTTTTTAGTTTTCTGAATGATGTTCTTAATCAATGTGAAAATCACCCAGAAGAATCTGCTCTGGTTGTAAAGACACGTGTGTACGAACCATCAAAAAGAAAGACCAGAGCACGAAGAAAGACAGACACCTGACCTGATTAGGCCATCTGTATTCTCAATCATTGCTGAGTTTCTGTGAAATGACCTTTGACCCTAGGCATTGACCCCCTGACTGGTGACCTCTGGGCATAGAGAGCAGGTGCTGCTCCAGAGAGTCACGCAGGGCACAAATGGTTCACAGTAAATACTGTGTTCTAAAAACACTTCCCACAAAATACCACACACACACACACACACACACACACACACACACACACACACACACACACACACACACACACACACACACACACACACACACACTTCCTGACCCATTCAGACCCTCATTGTAACTATTAACCATGCAATCCTACAACTGACTGCCTTTAATAAGCTCTAATGGCCTCTGAAATATCTATCAGGATCAGTGGGTCAGTGGTTGCACACAGCCAGAGCTGCTTATGTAACATCTTTGTTTCACATGTTTGAGAGAAAGCTGGAGAAAGGAGAAGAATATTTATTACATATTGAATAAAAACTAGTATTTTTAAATTGAGATATTTACTGCTTTAACTCCAACTCTGTGTTAAAATAGCAAATTTTCTTTTTTAAACCTGGACTAATTTATTTAAATAAATCAGCCCAGGAGTGAAGAAGAAGAAGAAGAAGAAGAAGAAAAAAACCTTAACACCTTTGCATTTACACATACACACATGCACACACAGACTCTCTCACATCTTTAAACAGCTGCATCATTATAAAACTTCTTTTGAACTTCACAAATGCCACATGTGTCAGTGTAAGACAGATGTAGCGCAGCTGCTTGTAAGCTTGTTTTTTTTTTCACCTCTCCACCCACCCATCTCCTTCTGCCAGTCTAACACCCTCAAGCCTCAATCCCATACCATCAATATCTGTACCTTCACATGCAAACCAGCATCACAAAGTACAGTGTATAACACACTCATCCTCACATGGGTGACTCCACCAGTTCTGTTGTAATTGCGCTTTAAGATCTAACAGGTTGGTTGGGGTTGCCAGAGCGGACCATCCGATTCACGTATGACTTCGCACAGGTTTTTATGTCAGATGCTCTTTCTGAAACAACCCTCACATTCTATGTATCTGGGCTTGGTCAGGTTTGGGGCGTCGGCTGCCCCAGTAAGCTCAAGATTACGAGGGGCATTCAAGCCCAACTGGGACTTGTGATGAAATTTCTGGTAAATGAAGGTGTAAAAGCGACTGACATTTACAGACGACTTCAAGCACAGAACAGCGATGAGACTCTTTGCCACAGTAAAATATTTGAACGGTGCAAAGACGTATGTTAATGAATAACGATCCTGACTGAGGTGGCTTGGAGCTCACTGGAGTCCTTCCCGTGAACATTCAGCAAGTGGAACAACTGGTCCAGAGACGCATCTGTCTGGCGGAACTGTACACACAATCATTCACTACACCACTTGCACATTACAGGAACTCAGCTGGGATTTATTGCCACGTCCGCCATACAATCCTGACCTGGCTCCAAGCCATTCCCACATGTTTGGGCTATTAAAGGAGTTCCTGGGAGGCCGGCGTTTCAGACTTGAATCAGACAGACAGTCCGATCACGGCTCCGGCGTACTGAGAAAACTTTCTACCTTGATGGTGTCCAAGCACTAGTGAAACACTGGGATGAGTGCATTAGTGTAGCAGCTGATACAGTATATAGAGAAATAAAGTCAGGTTTAACTCTCAGAACCGTGTTCTGTTATTCTGTTCAATCAAGAATCCCAGTTTGGCTTGAACAACCCCTCATAATCATTAAAAAACAAACAAACAACAAAAAAAAAACATTGTTAGATTCACCCCTTAGATTTATATAATTTATACTGTATATTCTGACTTCCATTTCTTGATTCGTGACATTTATTGCGCGAGGGCAGATTCTTGGTCAGTGAAAGTGTTTCTGAGAGATCTCTTTAGCGCGGTTCAGAAGGTTCTATTAGGAAGCTGGTTCACTAAGAATAAATTGCAAATCTTTCTTTGTTGTTTGTTTTTTAGATTTATGAAAGCTCTTCCTGCGACTTTGACAGTAATCTATGATAGCTTGATTAGCTGTGATTGCAGCCGTGCTTATTGAGTCAAGCGATTTGAAACAGCTGGAAGCCTATGGCCGCTCAGCTGCAGTCTGGAAGCACTTCAGGGGGCACGAACACACCGACTCCTGCAGGTGGGGGTCACGGAAAATCGAGGGCAGCTGTGAAAAGAGGTGTGGGCTTTACTAAGAACCTCATCTGAGGCTTTGGCCAAATGCTTAGTACATTACCACATGGCATTTCAAACCTAAGCTGGTCATTAAACCTGCCTTGACTTAATTAAGCAGATGTCCTGATTCACAGATTCAACCTGGTGTTCAGATAGAAACAAAATCCCCAGTCCTGAAGCTTTTTTTTTTTTTTTTTTGTGCTTTAAGATGATTCATGTTACAACATGATAATATATGTGATTTATGTTTTAATGCAGATTTAAAATAAAAATTGACGCTTCTTGAAAGTTTGCACTTAAAATGTGACTTTGGTTTTTCAGTCTCTTGTGTTTAAATGCAAAAGTGGCAGTTTAATTATCTGATATCAGAACATTCTCTAAACTTGTGGAAAATATTTCTTTAGATTTTGGCTTATTGTATTATTCATTTTAACTACTTAGATTTTTAATATGAATTTCATGACGATTAAGACCTTTGATTCTGGAAAGTATTTTTGTAAAGTTAATAATTTGTCATAAAATGTGATCTGATCTTCATCTAAGTCAAGAGTGGAGACAAATATAACGTGCCTAAAGTAATAGTATTTATATAATAATTTATATAATAATAGCATATAAATAATTAACAAGCAATTGTAATCTTTCATGTCTTTATTGAGAACAACCATAAAAACAAAACCTCATAGTGCTAGTGGACTGTTAGTAGAATGTGAATCCTTGACTTAACCTCAAAAGCTAATTGTCAGGTGTCAAGTGTTAGAGTACCTGGAGAGTCTTAGAGTCTTGTTATGAAAATCAGCTTGGAGGTGTGGACTAGAGCTACTTTGATTGATTTAAAAGCCACTCAAACTTTTTAAGTTTGCTCCGCATGAGAAGAATACGCTTATGTGAGCCATGTGTCATCAAAAAGTGCTTTCAGAGGATCTTTGATCAAGAATTGTTGATTTACAAAAAGCTGATTACAAAGTGATTTCAAAGACTTTTGAAAGAAATTCACCAGTCTCTCGACTTAGATGAAGATCGGATCACATTCAACGACAAATTAATGCAAAAAACAAAAAACTAAAACAAAACCCCAAGAAATTCTAAAAGGTTCATACACTTTTTCTTGCCACTATATATTTTTGTCATCAACTTTTGGTAACAAAAATCGTAATGTGTCTAATCACATTTTAGTCATACAGGCTGCATATTACAGTGTTAGATGTAATGCTTTAAAACCATAAGTGGAATTACTGTACCGAAATAGTAAATCTGCTTAGCATACAACACTAAAAAAAGAGGTTTAGTTCATAAACAGCTTCAAATGCAGTCTGTCGTTGCTCCTGGAACTGAGAGCGCACAGCATGGGAGCTCCTGTCCTTACATCTCAATGATGAACCTTCTTTAGATGTAGGATGTAATGTCAAGCTTCACTGGCATCCAGGAATGAGTGTGGATCGGCCTGGTGCAGCTGGACTGCGCTGCTCGTTCAGATTGGATAACGATGTGCAACCTGTGGATCGGTCACAACGTAATTCGCTACACACAGTGGAATTACTTACTTTTTTTTATTTAACTAACATGGACAGAGTCTAGTGTTCCTGGAACCGGCTCCAGATCCACAGTGACCCTGACGATAATGAAGCACTCGCTAAAAGTGAGGACAACGAAAATAACTGTGGAAGGAATGCACTGGAGAGATGGCAGACGTAGGCACCTCTTACACTTTAGACGAGGTGATAAGCTTCCTCTGCAGAATAAGAAACTTTCCCTAGCATAGCATCAGCACAAAGTTGACTAAAGAATTGGCTTCAAGTATACAGTAAGTTTAGAATGTTCTCTGTCTCTCGGCTGCTCTCGTCGAGGGGTCGCCACAGCGGACTATCGGATCCGCAAACAACTTGGCAGGGGTTTTATACCGGATGCCCTTCCTCCTGACCCAACCATCCAATTTTATCTGAACTTGGGATGTTATACTGTATGTTTAGACTAAAAAGTACTTCGAGTCTGCTTTCTTCACTCTGGTTTTGTTGTTACTTTTAGACATTCTGATGGGTCTCCATCAGTGCCTTGATTTCAGTTCTTTTCTGTTTTTGCATTGGTCAGTGTTTAACCAAGACAATTAGATTTTCTCTAATCAAACTCATACACCGATCAGCCACATCACGAACACCCACCAGGCAATTTGAATAACACTGATTATCAATTATAGACCATTAAACAGGATCATGGGCACCCAAGGCACATTTATGCCGGTGGGGACCAAAAGCCAGCTCGTCCGGTCCGATTCCAGAAAGGTCAGTGCAGCACAAACTGACTGGCCGAGATAGAAAGGTATCAGAACTGCCAGTGCATCACAGCAGGCTGTATATGGGGCTTAGTCTAAATTAGATGGGATGCACCAGACACGCAAGGCTGATCCATGAAGGTCTGACACTGCAACCACAGCATGATAAGGATCTGCTACTGATGCCCTACTGCCAGAGCTGGGCTAGAGCGTCCCCAGTGGCACAATGGGAACCTACACAATTATGGGCTTTTAACGTTAATGCTGATTGATATATAAGAAGATACCCTCCCCTGACTTGTTGTATCAGTAAATCTGCTGTAAATCTGTAAGCAGTATTGAAACAGGGGAACACTGAGACCTGTGTCAATTTGTTAAGAAAACAATCAAATGCAATATGGGACCTTTTAATGACTGTTTTTTTTTTATTATTTACTTTATTAAAAACATTTTTAGCCTAACAATTAATAGTAAAAACAGTATCTGGGGTAAATAACCCTCATTACTATTGCACATAGAACCTAAGACCAGGTGTCGTTCGATGCAAATTAAATAACGTCATAAAAATACTTGAGATTGTGTTAATTTACGTAGCTGTAGCAGTTATTCCCAGTGGCAGCCTCTCCAAACATCATGCGACTGAGTAAAGATGCAAATTTCAAAACTTTTAAATAAACATAGAAGTGAATGATGAAAAGTGTATTTATTAACACACAGCCATGTAAGTGGAATGAACAAACTTTCAAACAAACTCGGACTGAGAGCAAAACACTTTAATTACACAATTTACTCGAAAAGAGGTTCTAAATAATGGCAAAAAAAAATCTGTTTAGAAAGACCGTGGCATGACTGAAAAGACCAAAAAGCACATATGATACATATTTACATCTTCACTGGTTCATTTTTTCTTTTCACAAGCCAAAGCAATCACATCCAAGGACATCACACACACACACACACACACACACACACACACACACACACACACACACACACACACACACACACACACACACACACACACACACATATCCAAACATGTCTCTCTCTCACACACACACACACACACACACACATACACACACACACACACACACACACACACACACACACACACACACACACACACACACACACACACACACACACACCATCATTCCTCGACCAGAAAGATCACATTAAATGGTGTTCTCTATACCTCTGGGATATTTTCTCATCTTCTTCTTTCTAAATCTTTATCTTAAAGGACTTCATAACACACCAATAAGCACTGATTAACAACAACAACAACAATAATAATAATAATAATAATAATAATAATAATAATAATAATAATAATATTGATATGTGGCACTTGTGACAATGCATTATGTTATATAAGTTAAAAGTTTGCATTTTTTCCCCGTGTGTCGTGAATGAGGACGGTTAAATCAGGTAAAATATCCTGAGCGCACAGATTGTACACGTCTAAATGAAAATGGAAAAATAGAGGAAAAAAAATTTACGATTCAGGGTTTAAATCCATTCCAGAAAGATGAGGTAATAATTCAGTTGTTACGGTTCACCTCTTACAATGTGACGTAAAAAAGGAAAGTGGGTGTGTGTGTGTGTGTGTGTCTGTGTGTGTGTGTGTCTGTGTGTGTGTGTCTGTGTGATCCTGTGGGCTGATGAAAAGCAACTGCTAAAATCGGGATATTTCTGACTTTATATTCTCACATGCTGCCGATATATATTATTATATAAATTTCTATAAATAATTTCCTCACATAATGTGAACTCACATACTGCTGTGTTTGACATCTCAGGAAATGAAACCTGAAAGAAAACTCGTCACAGTAAATCGTGAGTTGATCATAGAGGAGACGTTTTATTACAGATGACGATTGTTTTGTTTTTAAAAGGGTTTCTATCAGGAGCTGTTACATGAAGAATATTAACAAGCAAGTTATTATATTATTTCCCTTTATGTATATAAAAAAGCTTTGCATTGCGATACTGACAAATTGTTCTTGCATTACAGTGGATTATTATAGAAATGTCATTCTAATCTTATACATGTGTTATGAAGTTATTACGAAGGCGAAAGAACATATCGGCCATAAATTCTTATGGAAAAGTTATGTGAAAATTATTATTATTATTATTATTATTATTATTATTATTATCCATGTTTGGACTGTTTGTTAAACATGATTTGCCGATTAAGCAGGTGTTCCTTAATCACGGTTGCTAAGAAAGTTTTTTAACAAAATCATCTTTCGACTGATAATGTACTGTATATTATCCTTAGTTAATCTTTAGGTGAAGTTCCACAAGACGTGTGATACACGATTTAAACCTGCAACGTGTGTTACACTTATGATTATCTACACACAAGGTGCAAACCATGTTGTGCTGGCAAACCATGTATTTATTATTATTATTATTTTTTTTTTCTCGTCCTTGCTGTACATACAATAAAAAAAATAAAAGAAGTGATCTTATAAAAACAAACTGGTTATGTGCAACTATGACCGCTACGTCAGAAGACTACATGGAAGGTTTGTGATTAAAATCTGGTGTATAATACTGACTAGACCTCGCTGTGAGTTTAGTATTACTGAACACACTTATAACGTGTTGTGCGGGTGAAGCGGGTCGTCAGCCACGTGTCCGAGTGCCATACAATGTTCTTATGCGATGCTTTGTGCACTTACATCAGAGTCATTAAATGTTTACAACAAAAATCAGAGACAGAGCAAATGTCTACCGATGGGAGAAGAAAAGTGCAAATATTTTGGCTCCACCGTTATCATTTCAGCAATTTTTTTTTTCTCTTTAGGAACCTCTTCTTTTTTCTCTCTCTCTCTCTTTCTGTTCAAGTCGTCAGCTTGTCTTCGCTCTATTCTTGGCTCATCTTCTGGAAGCTTCTGTCCTCACACTAGACGGCCTACTGGGAAGAAACAGGATAAGAGATGGGAGTCAGTGTTCACTTCAGTGCCTCGCATGACAGCTCGGCCAATCCCACCTTCAACCATGGAAGAGTGCACACACACACACACACACACACACACACGCACACACAAATATCTTGTCTGGAAATGACAAACAGGCAGAGGATGATATGATGAGATGCACACCACAAGACGACTTAAATCGCAGCTCTTCTGCACATAAAGGATGAGATGATTGATGGCAGCTTCTAAGGTGCACAAGATTCTCAAAGAATATATGACATGCATATAGCGTGTGGATGTGTGTAAGTGTGTGTGTGTGTGTGTGTGTGTGTGTGTGTGTGTGTGTGTGTGTGTGTGTGTGAGCACGGGAGGATGAGATAGAGTTCTCTCCCTTTCGGAAGTCATGTGGGAAACAGATCTCTCTTCTGTGATCAGGCCGTAATTCTTTCTCAGCCTCATCCCTTCTCTCTTTTCTCTCTCTCTCTCACTCACTATATCTCTGGCCTCAGTTCTACCTGCTGACCCCTCAGGGCTGCTTTTTCAACACACTGTCGTGGTTTATACAGTGCAGACATCTGTATCATTTATTTGGCCGGATGGTCAGAATATATCAAAGTTAGAAAGAAAAAAAAAAAGCTACGATTTTACGCATTAGACAATTGGGTCTAGGCAACACATTAATGTTCTCTTAAGCTAACCTTTTTTTTTTTAATTCAAAACCATTGAACTTATTAGTTGTAACTATAAATGGATAAAAACGTTCCTTAAACAAAAAATTCTTGTGTGTGTGTAAACTGCAGTAATATAAAAGGAATAAAAGTTTTTTACATGTTATTATAGGAAAAGGATCGTCACACATCGTCCATGATACTTACTTACTTATTCTATTCTATTCTATTCTATTCTATTCTACTCTATTCTATTCTTATGGTATATTTGCACACCCACTGGACATTTCTATTTACATTCAACTTCATTTCCACACAACATTTCCATAAATTCTATATTTTCTATATTGTACAGCTAGATTTTTCTCATATTTTCTTATATTTCTCTTATATTGTATAATTTGTACTTTACAGATATTTTATTCTTTTTTAGTTGAATTTACTTTCTATTTTCTTTTTTCTATTTACTTTATATTAATAGTCTGTTATTTTAAGGTCACAGACGGTCGTCTAAGCGTTTTACTGCATATCGTACTGTGTATGACTGTGTATCTGACAAACAAAAATTTGAATTTGATTATTCTTAAACCCCCCAAGTGTTTTGTTTGTTCCAGGCCTTAATTCTCCCTCACTAATTTCTGAAATAATAATCTAATGGGTATTATTGAAGTGTAATTATGTCTAATATTAGAATGATTAAATTACTTCACTTTTTTCTTTTTTCTTTTTTTTAAATATAACTGAGCATGTGTGTGTGTGTGTGTGTGTGTGTGTGTGTGTGTGTGTGTGTGTGTGTGTGTGTGTGCATAATTTTATTTCCGTAAATACTTTGCACGAATGACAATAAAACAAACCGAATTACTTTAATTTAAAATGAAATAATAATTAGCTTTATTTGAAGTCATACGAATGAAACATTAAAGGAATGTTTGATCTTGCAGAGATGAAAAACTTTAACACAGTGACTCACCCTAACTAAAATGTTCTTTCCTATAAAATGTTTCCTACAAACTTAATTGTGCAAATTATTACATATTCACATTATTCATATTCACTTTATTTCATGAAATTCTGCAGAGTATAACTCACGACAAACTCCATCCAACATTACTCGTGCGATTGTCGGAATCAGCTGCATGGGGTATGGGACTCCTTTTGGGTCCATTAATCATAGTAAAGCCAGCGAGTTGAGGAAATGGAGGGCTTGACTGGGGTAAGGAGCCCAGATTGCTTACAGGTGGCATCTGAAGACAGGAGTGGGAGCGTTTCAGTCAAGCTTCATAGTCCGTGGGGGAAGGGCAAGTGTAGTAGAGGTTTTTTTTGTTGACCTGGAGCACTGATCACATGGCTGTGTGAGTGTGTGTGTGTGTGTGTGTGTGCACGCGTGTTGAAGAATGAAAGGTTAACAGCAGGTTCCTGGGGAGGGGGGCGGGGGAGGGGGGGGGGAGCGAGGTGACGCAGGTGTGCTCCAAGTCAAATACCGGTATGTTTCTTGTTTTATTACACCCGCAGATTTACTGCTTACTCTATACTCGCTGAAACGTAGACGCTCGTGTATGTGGACCACGACAGACAGTACTATCAGGCACAACTATATATTTGAGCGCTCACAAGATAACTTGACTTTTATGTCCATTATTTAGTGTGATGGCCTTTAGGAGCTTTTTTGGAGAGAATTCGAGAGTTCTCATTTGTCCACCAGTTCTGAGGACCTTGTAAGATCTGAGTGTCTGCGCACTCAGGCTCCTCTATAGCTTCAGTCCCATATGGCAATTAAGAGGCTCCAGAGAAGCAGTTCACTTTGGCCTCTCCTCATTCAGCGGGGGGAAAGTGGTGAAATAGCTGCGCCATTAAGGACACAAAGCTGTTCCCCGGACACGATCATCTGATAAAGCGGAGAAACCGGATCCGCTCTGCCTTCGAACAGCTTCACCTGAGTGCTGATCTGTGATTAGAGCCGTGTACACTGTGGCCCAGTGCGAAACGACTTACACGCAGTTTACCGAATCACCAGCACTCAGCTTAGGAGCTGCTCTTCCCCCACATGATCTCACATCAGGCAAATTGTATGAAAAGACAGAACTGTTAAGTTTGAGCAAGTTATTAAAATCATAGATTAAGATGCTTCTTGAAAAGAAACATTTTTGAAAAACTGCTTTCCTAATCATTTCAGATTAGATCTATTTGATGGCCGCCGATATTCTATTAATAAAGAGTCCTAATGTTTCAGCCAGTCGATGTCATTACAAACCAAAATGTTGCTCTAAACAAAATGATCAACTTGTATTTGTATGTCGTATTCAAAAATTTTTAATTTACTCCACAAACCCTATAATCATTCATCGTCCTCATCGATACCGCTTTATCCTGTATACATCTTGGAATTGTTCCAAGATGGCGCCGGTGAGGTCGGCTGCCGTCACGACTGCTCCTATAAGCATTTCTTTGCATATCGTACTGTGTATGACTGTGTATGTGACAAATAAAATTTGAATTTGAATTACATGTTCGCAGAAAGATTTCGGGCACGAGGTGGGGTACACGCCGGATGGGATGCACATACACTACACATACATACACTCACATGCTTATTCATACACTACCAACAATTTGGGAATGCCAATTAGCCTAATCTACATGTTTTTGGAATGTGTGAGGAAACCCACCAACGCGACACATAGACCCGAGGCGGGAGCCGAACCCAGACCCTGGAGGTGCGGGGCAACAGTGCTAACCAGGCCATGCCACGTGTAATAATTCAAGGGTCTTGAAATATACAAGACATCCAACAGGATAAATATCAGCAATCTTTTACGAGATGGTTATGTCGTAAAGAAACTCCACCTAAAAATATACTGTTTACTCAATGTCTTGTATTTCATATGCAAATATGCAAACAAAACTCCTGCTTACAAAATATTGCAGTCTGATATGACCATCTGAAATTGAAAACTTTTCTAATTGAAATTAATTCTCTCTTTTTTTTTTTTTTACTTTTTGGCTAAACAGAACTTAATATGCAATAATTTGACAATGTGAAGGGTAGTCTCTAGTAACCAATAAACTAGCAGCATTTCCTGAAGGTCTTGGGGCAATTTAAAATGTAGGCAAATAACTTACCAAAGTTATAAACTACCCAATCAGCAAAACCGCTCTTTAATGAGACCAGGTTAACCTGCGTAACCTGTCGCTTGCAAGTAACACAGCACTAATAACAGTGAAGGAGAAAAACACACTTTGGATCCTGCAGCAATTTCAAGTAGAATATTCCACACAAGCCCTGACTATGCTGTCCAGATGAACCTAATGTTTATCCTGGCAGGGCCGACACACACTTTCTAGTCTAATAAACATAACTATCAAGAGCACATTTGCCTTCTGGTTTTGGTATTACTCACTCTGCTGATGTTACAGCATCTGAAAGTCACTAAGATCTTTAATTCTGATCACTCTCTGAGAAACCTGGTAGAAAATATCGAACTAACAATCGTACAGAAGAATGTGTAAAGAAATGCGCAGGACAGGTGTGCTTTAGAGAGAGAGAGAGAGAGAGAGAGAGAGAGAGAGAGAGAGAGAGAGAGAGAGAGGAGAGAGTAACTCCCGAAACAAAAGCCGTGGAAGAATCTGCCACCCGGGTTTAACAGGCCTCCTGATTTTCAGCGAAGACATAAAAGTTAAACTGTCCCTCTGCAGGGGAACGATTAGTGTGTTCAGAGCTCTGGCTTTCCTCTGTGATAAAGAAGGAATGTGGTGTTTGATAAATACAGGTCATGATGTGAAACACTCTTAAAATCATTATAAAGCTTGCCAGCAATAAAAAAAATGTGATATCAGTGACTTAAGACTGAAAGTTAGTCAATATTTTCCCCGGGGAAAGTTCCTTTTATTCAGAGTCAGCTTATGAACAGAAATGGGTTGATTTTATATTTTATATATATAATCTATACATATAGTAAAACTGTAAACGTGTCGTGTCTGTCTATAGAAGATATTTGCAAAAAAAAATAAAAAATTGTGGGCACAAGAGGAGTAACAGAACACATCAAGGTGGTTTTTGAAATTTTTGTTCATTAGTCTGTTTGTTTGTGCACACATCACATAAAAACTACTGAATAAATTTTAATGGAGTTTTCACAGGTGTACTTAGCCGAGCTTGAGGTAACATATAGGCTTTGTTTCATCAAAATCATCCCACAAGAACAGAAGATGTGCTGCTTTGAAATTTAAATGGAAAAAATAAAATTTGCCCTTTCATCTTAAAATTCAACAGATGGCGCTGTACAGTACATCTTAAAAATATGCCCTCATGAGTGTGCAACTGATTTCACACCTTCATTCCGCACACTTCATGGTAACAAATACAAATTTTACTTCATTCCCAAATTCAACAGATGGCGTTGTACAATTTAAAAAATGCGTTTCTAAGTGTGCAATTACATCCTACACAAACGAAGTTGCGGGCACATCCAGTATAATATGAGCATATAATCTATAAGCAGCAGTCAGATTTATGTCAAACTGGGATTTGTGCTGAAGTTGGTGTAAAAACAGATTGACATTTAAGCGCAGTACGGTGATGAACAAGAGGTAAAAGAAAAATCTCATGCTTAGGCAGGGGTGTGAAAACATCTACTGTACAGAGTTTTGGGCCACAATTTTTCCCTATTGCATCACAAAATGACAGTTAATTATGCACAAATATTAATAGCCATGAGCTACTAAAGTACACTGAGGTCATGAAATCATAACATGAGCCTATTAAAAAACCCTAATTTTCTGATGTGATTTGTCAATTTAATTAATGGCAATATTTCTGTTAATTTGGTGCTGTCTCCTGCAAGGAAAACTTGTACAACATTCAACATTTCAAGGACTTTCGTTTGCTTTGGTTAGGGATCATTTAGTGTGTCATTTATTTATAATAATAATTACTTATTATTTATACTGTTTATAAAATAGTTTCCAATTATGAAGTTTTAAAATAAAGTATCTATGAATTTGACAGAAAATTTTATTGATACAGTTCATTAATGTCTTTGTTTAGCCATTCAGGAATTAATGCCATCATTCATACCAACACAACTATTTTGGGAAGGGGGGCTCATAAATAACGGAACAAACGAACATAATTACAAACATAAGGACTGGCTTTAATACTTGGATGAAAATCAAGTGTGTGCATGAAAAACGGCTGTAATTCCTGATTGGTAAACGCTACACTTTGTGAAAGCCTTGATTTAAATCGGAAAGTCTTGACTTTGCTCCCATCTTGAGTATTTGAAATTCAGTGTGGTGGTGTACAGAGGCCATACGCCAAAAATCTTTGTTCCAAAATTTATGGACCGGTGTGTGTTTAGGCAGTCTGCACAAGTTTTTTTTTTTCTTTTAGTTGAGCGTCTTGCGGTTACATAAAACTGTCAGACAGTGCTGCTGGACTTCATACTGCTTCTTATTTGAGCCCACATCACACTACTCACTTCTCTGAATACGGCCCTTTGACAGAACTTTACTACACGTACAATCTTTGATTAGCCAATATATTAAAACTCTTTAAGCTTGAAGGGTTTTTTTTCTTACAATCTTTAGACAATTATAAACCTTTAAATAATGCACCATCTGTTCAATCTGACACTATAAGAAGACAGAGCCAAGAAAAATACCATCTATTCATTTCACAAATCAACATAATGCATTGAGTGAAAGATCTGAAGGTGTAAAGTCAGCTGCTCTTCACTGCAGGAGCGCTGATGCTACTGAAGATACAGTGCACTGCTTTAAGCCAACATATTTACAGTGTTCAAAGACAGAAAAAGTTAAAAAAAAAAGTTAATTTCAGCCTTTCTGCCAAATTCAAGAAAATGGGCACACGCTCTCACCGTGTCTTAGATATTTTGGCAGGAGTGTGTCCCAAACCTTGAGTATGCTCATCAATTTTCAATTCAGTGTGTTCCAGTGAACTGACATAAAACTGTCTGTTGGAAGACATTTGCACCAATTTATCAATGCCTGACTGCGTGCTGGGGAAGGCATGCATGTCTACAGGGATCTAAAGCAAACCAGTGGGCTGGGGGCAAAAGAAACCCCCTTTAGGCTGTCCAAATGAACCTGATGTTTATCCTGGCAGCCCTGGCCATGCGCTGCCGTGCCTGACGTTATGCCCCTTCTCAGCCACTGTTTTTCAGTGCGAAGCAGGTAGCGCCAGAGTAAACACATGAGCTCAGGCCTCGCTGGACCCGACACAGCCCGCGGTCCAGGGTAAACAGACACAACACTCCTAATAACGAGACGATCCCAGCAGACAGAGGAGAAGCGAGTGCAGCGGGATGATGACCTGTCATCACGTAGTAACCACCAAACTATGATAGAGCTTCTCAGGCTGAGAAAAACACACTCGCAGGGAACGAGGGAAGCTTGTGAAAAGAACACAGTAGCTCTTAACATAAATTGTACTGAACGGTCTGAAATATGAAATGTTTATCTCCAGCTCGCAGAAATAAAATGGAATCGATGTAGTTTTTCTAAAATAACAAGCGACAGGAGACAAATCTGAATTGTAGCCTTAAATAAAATTGTAGAGTAAATAAAAATCAATCTAGCTGATAATAAATACTGAAAAGCCTGAACTCTACAGTAGGAGGAAGGAAACGATCCCATCTCCTCACGGTGAGCTGGAGGATCGTGATGTCTTGAGCATCCACATTTTCCTACAAGTGATCCAGAGGTTTCTGCTGTTTCATCGTGTCCTTACAATATATTGTGAAAGATAAAAAAAAAATAATAATAAAAACTTGACAAAAATACGTACAGAAGGAACAAACCACCGTCCTGATTGCTGCTGCTTATTTTAGATATAATATCCTACAATTTGGGATTTATTATAGTGGAAACATTACATTCAATCCAAATAGACTGTCAGTTCATATCTGTAAAGTAGAAGAGAGAGAAAAAAAAGGAGTGGTTTCCAGACATAAGTGTGTTTGAATTCGATACAAGTTCTGGAACATTTCATCCCACGGCCAGTGATTTGATTTTTTTTTTTTTATTAACGTGGAGGAATAGCAGAGACATACTGTACTGTAGATGTGAAGTTATAAGTTGGATTAAACCTCACATCGAGCGTTGTGTGGACAAACAGGTGCATCCTCGTCTGACAGGTGTCCATAATTGGGTGAACTAAGGGCAAGAAGTAATTATTCCCAGTCAGACACGATGACCCTGTCTCCTGTAATTCCACTACCTCATTGCCGCTCATAGACTGGGCCATTGATGTGAACTGAATGGCTGACTGTCACGTCACCAATGTAATGTTCCTTCAGCTTTAAATATTAACACTTACAGCAGCATCTTCGCTATGACACAGATAGATTCAAGTATGAAATGAATTGCCGTTTCCAGCACTGCCAACACACACACACACACACACACACACACACACACACACACACACACACACACACACACACACACACACACACACTATACTGGATTTCCAGCATCACTAAATCCTCCACTACCATGCTGAAATTCTGCTCTGTGTTAGTGATTCACAATGTTAATGAATTATATTTGCAGCCATCTGCAGCCACTCAAGCACATGTTAGTGAAAGCGATTAGTGTTGCCTTACTGAACAAATTAGTTCCTTGCCTTGTCCCCTGACTGCTGCTGCTGCTGCTTGTTGAGGGACCTGCAAAAGAAGTAGAAAGAAACATAAATCGACCTGCATAGCTCACACATATTCTGTAAAGCCTAAGAGGAAGGTTTGCAAGACAAGCTGTCTTTTTCCATAAGTCTCCATGTCCCTGCAGCAGTGGGACAAAACCTGCCATGAGCATCCAGGAAACCTTGGAAAGCTTTCATATTCCGTTTGTCTCTTCATGTTATACACAACTTATCCTGTATAACTTAAACATTTAACATCTCATACACTTCTGTTTCAATTCTATTTTATTAGCCAACTTGTACATAATGTACATTTTCCGGCTAAAGTTTTCTATAGTTGTACAATTTTCTTTTATTTCATATTTTATTTCTCTATTTGAATTCTTTCTTTCTTTCTTTCTTTCTTTCTTTATTTAATTTAGATAACGAGCGGTCGTATAAGCATTTCAATGCATATCATACTGGTTATAGTTGGGTAATTGACAAATCTAATTTATTCAAATTTATTTATTGAATTTATAGTTGTATTCAGTGTAAAGAATATAATAACTCATCACTTATGTTACAGCTCAAAACAGTATTTCTCTTCCAGGTTCTATTTTGCTCTCTCTCTCTCTCTCTCTCTCTCTCTCTCTCTCGCAGCCTAAAAAACACTCAAAGCACAAAGAAAACTTTTCTGTGCTAGAAAACTAACTTCTACCCTGAAGACCCCTTCCAGGAACATTAAATTAAAACATCTTTCTAAAAAAAAGTGTCACCATATCACTAATCAGGGCTGCACGATTTGATCAAATTAATTGCAATTGTGCTTTTAACCTTGGATATTACGATATTTGGTTGTTTAAACTACAATAACTCTTTAATGTACCAGTTTGCATTCAAACATACTGTATTCATCAGCAAAAAATGTCACAAATGATCTCATTAAGAGGATGTTTGCCAAAATGTATCATCTCAAAATTATAATAAAGAAAAACTAAACAAATACTTGACAAATTATTAATTTAATTTAATTATTAATTATTGACCCTAAATTCCTGAGTATGTGTCTATTAAAAAAAAAAAAAAAAAAAAAAAAAGCCAATTGCAGTTAAATTATTGCGCAGGTACATATTACGATTTAGATTTTCATGTGATTAAACTGCACAGCGCGACCGGCAATTATACTTTTCCTTGTTACACAGCAGCATTTCTTTAAATATCAGTTTAGCATTAGATTATTAGCCATGAATTCACTGTAACTTAAGAAGAAATTACATTAGAACCTAAGCTTTAATATAAAACTGTAATTTTGTGTTACAGCCAGCTCAATTTTCCACAAAACTGATTGAATTGAATTCAATTTTATTTATATAATGCTTTTAACAATGGTCATTCCACTGCTTTGTTAGCAATTGTTAATAAATAATACACAGTAATATACAGTACAGAGCAAAAGTTTGTACACCCCTTCTCATTCAGCAAGTTTTCTTGTGTTCTTTCTTGTGTTCTTTAGCCCAAACGCGTCTCTTCTGCTTGTTGCCTGTCCTTAGCAGTGGTTTCCTAGCAGATCTTCTACCATGAAGGCCTGATTCACACAGTCTCCTCTTAACAGTTGTTCTAGAGACGTGTCTGCTGCTAGAACTCTGTGTGCCATTGACCTGCTCTCTGATCTGAGCTGCTGTTAACCTGCGATTTCTGAGGCTGGTGACTCGGATGAACTTATCCTCCGCAGCAGAGGCGACTCTCGGTCTTCCTTTCCTGGGCCGGTCCGCATGTCAGCCAGTTTCTTTGTAGCGCTTGATGCTTTTTGTGACTGCACTTGGGGACACTTTCAAAATTTTCCCAATTTTTCGGACTGACTGACCTTCATTTCTTAAAGTAATGATGCCACTCGTTTTTCTTCACTTAGCTGCTTTTTTCTTGCCATAATACAAATTCAAACTCTTTGAATGAGAAGGTGTGTCCAAACTTTTGGTCTGTACTGTATAGGTATCATGAAAATGTATGCAAGTATCATTAATTAGTACTGTATATTTATATAAATTCTGTATATTTTATATAATATCAGAATTTTTCTGTAAAGCTACTTTGTGATATTGTCCGTTGTTAAAAGCGCTATACAAAGTGTACATACTGAACTGAATAATCAAAATTAATCTTCATAACTACATAACATTCACCTTCTTTATTGACGCCAAGGCATCCTTTCAGCTCCTGCAGTGAAATGGCCTTGTCCTTGTTCAGGTCACAGTAATCAGCGAACTTGCGATGACATTTCTTGGGCTTGGCTTTCTTCTTTACATAACGTTTTAAGGGCTTCATCTCCTTTTTGCTGATATCATGGCTGCCGTTGATGTCCAGCTGAGAGAAGTACCATTGCACCACACGCTCCTCCAGCGTGTGACTCGGGTCAGGCTCTGAGAATCTGCAGAATATTGGTGCTGGGTAAGATGCAGTCATGAAATGTATATAGTTAAAACCCATTTCTGTGTGACATAAACTGCTTGGGGACAGAGTCAAATACTAATTTCCACAAAATGGCAGACGTTGTTTGGAAAAATCAGCATCCTTTTGTATCATGTATAGACTATACAGACTGTGTGTTGTAATGAAATAAATATAGCTCAATTCTCATTCCTCAAGAGTTATTTGATAATTCATACTGAATCCATGCTGCCACATAATTAAATACAGTGGAACCTCGGATTGCAAGTAACGTGGTCTACGAGTGTTCCACAAGACGAGCGAAGATTTTTAATAAATTTTGAATTGGAAACCGCGCGAAACTCTCATGTATCACGTATGCGCCTCTTATTTTGACACCGAGCGTCAAGAGATCACAACTGAGCCAATGATTTTTCTCACTCTTGCGCTGCGGAATTATGGGTAATCGTTTCCCCTGCTGGTTCTTAGTGCTCGTCTCTTACTGGTATAATCAACATCTCCCACTCCCTCCTATGTGTGTGCGCACGTACTTTGTTCTATTTTTACTTTATATACATTGTATTAATTATTTATTAATTATGTATTTATTGTTTTGGGCTGTAGAACTAATAATTTGAGTTTTCATTATTTCTTATGGGAAAATTAGATTTGGTTTACGAGTGTCTTGGAATATGAGCTTGCTTCCGGAACGAATTATGCTCGTAATCCAAGGTTCCACTGTATGTTTATATTAAAATTTTTGTGACTCATCATAAGTCAGGTATTAAGTTGCATGAGCAGAAAATGAAATATATATCAATAAATCCTCAATTTTGGCAAAAATCAGTTGATAAATAACTTTTCTTCCTGATCCTTCAACAGAACTGAGAAAGTTTCATCCTAAATACTATTTAAATACACTTTACTAAACACCTCCAGTTTTCATGTTAGTAAATAACATGATTTTTTTTCCGCATTATAAGCCCTTGCTGCTGGTAAAAAATATTTTTCGGGTTGGCAGGGAAATCCTGGTGTCAAAATGAGGCTGAGGGTTCCTTCTTTCTTACATAATGGAATCCTCATTCAAATATCTTCAAAATAGGATGGAGGAGGATGAAGGTCCTCCTCACAAACAAACTCGCACTGGCCATATCTCAGCAACCGGATATATCTGAAAATATGGATAACTCAAATCACCCAAAATGTGACTTAATACCTGAATTGGTGTCACATTTGTTAAACATCATGTGTTTAGCTATTTTTGTGACTAGGATGGTTAATGATGGTATTAGCAAACAATTTGAAGCTTTGCATGATGATCTGATTGAGCAGAGATGAGGTGAAAATTAAAATGGAGTAAAATTTATAATTTTGGGTGTCACTGAAAAACAAACAGAGTGGATTTGTCCATGAGTGATTCTTGTGATTCAGTGATTCAACCCTGTTTTGTGATGGTGTCATTTTTTTTCTTTAAAATTTCCACCATAGGGTTTTTTTTTTGTTAAGAATAAGAATATTATGTGGCATTACAGTGGAACCTTGGAGTGCGAGCATAATTAAATCTTGGAACATGCTTACTGTCCTATGCAAAAGTTTGGGCACCCCTTGATAAATAACAAATTGAAAAGATGTTAACACGGTCTTTCTTGGAAGACTTTCAAGACTTTTCTAATCATTTTAATAAAAAAAAACACCAAATTCTGTTAATCAAGGGGTGCCTAAACTTTTGCATAAGACTGTATAATCCAAGGCACTCGTATATCAATGCAAATTTCCCCATAAGAAATAATGGAAACTCGTTCCACAACCGAAAAATATTAATATAAAAATATTAATACAAAATATAAAGTAAAAATAAAACAAATTAACCTGCACTTTACCTTTGCAAAGAATCGTGACTGGTGTAAGTGAGACAAGAGAGAAGAGGAGGTGAAGGAGTGGGCTCACTGGAATCTTGAATTTTTTAAACAAGGAACCTCTCTAATGACACTTGTTTCTGACTCCTTTTGAGGATTTTGTGGAAATGTGATGTTGCATTGTCGTTAAACAGAATCATCTCCGGCACTGCTACAGACTTTTTAACATTTTTCTTCATGAGGGCCGTTGTTGCATTACAGTTACTAAAGAACACTCACTACACTTGCACACAAAAAATATATATATAAATAAGTGGCTACAAGCCTATAGTAAACTGTATACGCTCACAGATTTTGACTATATGAGTGACGTACGTACACTGAGACCGAGCATGGAAGACGATTACCCACAATCCCATACCCATAAAATTTATTTTAAAATTTTACTCATCTTGCAAAACACTCCCTGATTAAGTTACTCGCAATCCAAGGTTTTACTGTAGTTATTTCTTTCTAGATTTGCAAAATTAAAAAAACTTCTTACCTCCCACCTCCAGAGGGAGTTGGTGAGTTAACGGTGTTTACCATGTCTGTCGTTAGGGCGTCCATCAAGCTGGTTATGAATTCTAGTTTCTTTCCATCTGGACAGCCTATATCAGATTTGATCAAAGGACATGAACACAAGCTCACACAATGACACAATGCTTGTCAATTTGGCTTTTAGTCAGAAAATACATGTTTTTTCACAATAAACGATGGGAATTTGCTTTAGAAATCTGCATGTATAAAAGACGTGAGATAGAAAAAGTGTGGACTGCAAGGTGACATAATGTTCATCCAGCAACCAGCACACTTTCATAGCACACTGCGCAACACTTTCCACTAGGTCCTTTTAATTGCTCCAGATGTGGAGCCATAACGGCACCCTAATTGTCTCTTAAAGAGTGACTTCAAACAGGAGAACACAATAATCGAATCTAGTTTTACATTTTCACCCTGGTCTCCACGTTCTCACACACCCTCTCTGACCTCCTCATGCACCATTCCTTCTTGTTCCTCTTGTTTGACCTCTGGGAAAGTGTGTGGGAGTTCGGAGTCGGGTTGCATGCAGGTGAATCCAATTAGTTTGATCGTGGCAAGGACGAGAGTCGTGACGCACCGTTTGAGCGCCTCACCACCTCTCCAGGCGAGTGTTAAATTAGAGCATGTCGAACATTGGATCGAACTCTTGTTCTGAATGGATGCAAAATATTTGATTTGTACAAAAAGTTTTAAAAAGGTCAAGAGGTTAATTAGTCGTCGCTTTTTTTCCCCGCCTTTTTTGAATAAAAATCTAAAGTTTTTTTTTTTTTTTCATAAGAGTGCCGAGTCATATAACTAGAGTACATAAAAATAATTCCCTTCAACGTTGCAGTCGCAACAACACCCTAGTCGACCCCCCCCCCTCCTCCTCCCCCATGTCCCCGGCTCCTAATGTAGCCCCCCTCCCACACACTCTCCACTACTTTAACCAGCCATAAACCCACGGTACACATCTGCTACGCAGTCAGGAGCCATGTTTTACTCTGTAAATATACCAGATGAGGAATTAAAGAGCAGTTATAATGAAACTTTAAACGAAGGGGAGAAAGTAGATCAACCAAAGTGAAGCCCAGGAACCTTGTGAAAAGTTTCCCACTTAAAAGAAAGACCACCTTGAGGTGGCAACACATGGGAGTGATAATCCTGTAACCGTTTCCCGAATGATGTTAGCGAGTGCGGCGAGCCACTGAGAATGTACAAGTATCACAGCTATGAAACAAGAATGTTGGCTTTGTTTCACCCAGTGGGTTTAACAGAGAACAGTATGAAAAAATACACATTGTTCTTTCCTCACCATTCAGTTCTCTGTCCCTGAACGGATCCTCCGTATCAGACGCAGGGGAACGGGCTGAGCACTCGGGCTTTTTATCTCTAAGGGAAAGCGGAGAGTTGAGAGAGAAAGAGAAGGAGAGAGTTTTTTTTTATTATTATTATTATTATTAATTGAGACACAATGTCAGTAAAATCCGGGAAGTCTGGAGACTGGGGAAAATCCACACGAGCTAAGAAAAGAATACAAATGTCTACATTTGGGGGAAAAACATCTATTGTGTCACCAGATAAAGTAACGAGTCAAGAACATTTTAAAGCAAAACACTGTGACTGACCTCTTTGCTTGGAAAGTTTACAAAAGAGCTGTTTTGCACAACATGTTTTGCTTTAGTTTTACATTTTCATTAAAAGTGATTGAAACATTGAACTCATCTACCTAAAAAAAAAAAAAAATCACGTTCTTGGATTTCCTTTTTTTCTTTGGTCACTTTTATTTAAACTTTGAACAACAAGAGTTGCTTTAACATGTGTATTTTATTTTGCTGCTCGGTCCGAGTTGGATCGCTTTTTGTTATACTGCATGAAAAACGCACTTACTCTTAGAGAGAGTTTACACTTTGTAACACATTTTGGGTAATGAAAGTGTTAACGTGCCTAAGATCCATTCGTCAGTAAAAAACTCTGAACAAAAGAATGAGGGCAGAAAAAGTGCCTGACCTCGAAATGAAACTGAAAACTAAATCTACAAGCTGAAATACTTCAATAAAAGCAGTCATCCAAACCATGACATTTACAGGAAAAAAAAAAACATCACATAAATGATACAAGAACAATTTGTCCTTTTTACGAGGAAACAGATTGAGCCACATTCGGAATTGGTGACTAAATTACAACAATGTTTCCCGAGGGAGAGTTATGCAAATTTTCATTTCAGTTACAAAACTGCTTGAAATTTCTTTCTTTCTTTCTTTCTTTCTTTCTTTCTTTCTTTCTTTCTTTCTTTCTTTCTTTTCTTTCGGTGTCGGATTTTGGTCAATAAAAAATGACCAGTGTGTAGTTCATGCTCCCGAGGTTACCAGATTCTTCTCGAGTATTGAGTATGAGCGGGGCTTTTCATACGGATCGAGGACAATGCCTTTAATATTAGCATTCCGTTTAAAGCCAAAAAAACGTTGGCAGAGTTGGAAAAGTGGAAATGCAAAGTTTTCATTTGCTGTCAAATGTAATAAAAGACAATAAAAAAGTGATAAACCAAACCATATCAAACTAATAAATAAATAATATCAAGTTTAGCAAGTGCAAAAAAAAAAAAACAAATTATATGTTTATTGCAGTCACAACATACACTGCCTGGCCAAAAAAGTCACAACTAAGGAGAACTGAAATGACTGGAACTGGGGTAAGAATGCTCCAGCACAACAAAAACCTGGGCAGTCTAGTGCTGATCCATCAACTTTGTGGAAGAAATGTGGTCAGAAAAAACTTCATGAATGGAGATCCTGTAAACACTTGAATTGGTAACACAGTGCAAACTAGAGCTGTATTTAATAGTCAAAGTAAGAGCATTTCCACACACACACACACACACACACACACACACACACGCACACACAATGTGACGAGAACTCACAGGATTGAGAATAAACAGCTGTGTCCATAAGTTAGTGAGACTCATAAAAAAGAAAAAATTAAAAAGTCTTCAGTTTGCCTGTGAGCATAAAGATTGGACACTGGAGCGATGAAAAAAAAAAAAAGGTCATGTGACCTGACGAGTCCAGACTGAGTCTGTTCCAGAGTGATGGGCGTGTCAGGGTGAGAAGGGAAGCGCATGAAGCGATGCTCCCATCATGCATAGTGTCCACTGTACAAGCCTCTGGAGACAGTGTTATGATCTGGGGTCGCTTCAGTCGCTCAGGTCGAGACTCAGCAACGTCATGTGGAGATAAAATGAAGTCACATGACCACCTGAATGCACTGAATCAGCAGCACATCACATCTATGGAGTTTCTCTTCGCTGATGGCATGGACATATTCCGGGACTCAGATTGTGTGACTTTTTTTGGTCAGGCAGTGTATCAGGTTGATGGCATGCACCTGCGTGTGTATTACATGTGTCATTTTAATTCCCTATTTGATTTGTTCAATTATTTAAACCTTATGAGTAGTCTGATGTCCTCTCCTACAATAAAGCGTGTATGTGGGTGTATTGATAAGCCGACCAAGTGCCTGCTGCAATTACAGCTCAATTCAAGTTGATTCATTTAAAAATGGCTCCTTTACATAAGAAATGTGTATATCTGATTAAGATATCTGCTCTGATTTATGTGCTTCAAAGAAAACAGAAATACCCAGAGGAAACCTACCAAGCACGGGCAAACTCCATGCACACAGACCCCGAGGCGGGACTCGAACCCGGACCCTGGAGGTGCTAACCACTATGCCATTCTAAATAAAATGTAATTACTAGTAGTACTAATAAACACAAAACAGCTTACATTAAAAAAAAATTGCTTGTTTAATAAAAATGTCAATTGTAGTTAATTGTAGTAATTAAAGCTTAATGCATTTCTGAATCATGTATTTACCTGACAGAGGTTCCAGGTATGGGTCTTCCTGTGTCTACTTGCACACACCAGCAATAGCCGGTGGACTGGTGGCATTGCACAGGCTTGAACAGGCCATGCGGCCCACAGTCTGGAATAAAGACCCCCTCTCGTGGGTTCTGCTGAGCGTCACTGAGTCCAGTCTGTCTCTCTTGGTCACAAGAAGGAACTTTGTCTAGAGTCATGATAAACAAAATTAGTCAGTACACTTGACAGGCATATTAGTGCTCTCACTGTCACAGTGGAGAGAATAACGAAATAAACAGAAAAGGTACAAATTGCTATGACGGCGTATGATGCGTATGATGAATCAATATCAGATGAAGACAATAAAATATTTTTCCGCATCTTGTAATAAACAGGAGTTAACGTGTAAAACTGAACACATCTGCAGTATCCCAGAATAAAGTGGGAGTTGAAAATGCACACGCAGTACACAGGGCGGTGCAATAAAGTTTTACTTTCTAACATTTTGTACCAATTTTGAACAGGTGTGTTTATATTCCATTCATATTATACTAACTAATTCCACAGATTAATTACATTTAGTTGTGACATAAGATGGTTGTCGATTTAGCATGATCGTAGCAGTCGGAGAGAATACACAAAGTGTTACATTTGTGAATTGTGCTGTAAACTACAGTATATTGATGGTTTTCTCCCACATAAATAGCAGTGGCTATCTTGTGTACGTTCATGACATACAGTACAATATCAATAAATTCTGGATTGACCATACTATAAAATCTGGTAAAGTTTAGGGGGAAAATTTTTTTTTCCACCTCAGCCCGGTCCAAGGCCGTAGAACACACTCTAGATGTCACTTAAAATGTGTAAAAAAAAAAAAGAAAGAAAGAAAAAAAAGGAGAAGTAAAAACTATATCTGTAAGACGCATGTAAAATAAAATAATTACGGGAAAACCAATAATCAACAGCAAGTCAGCAAGTCCGTCACACACACACACACACACACACACACACACACACACACACACACACACACACACACACACACACACAGATAAACCATCACCTTAATACAATACAATCGACACTCGCAAACACACTGATCTACAACCATCTAGCTTTTTTTTTTTTTACACAATACTAATATTTATTAGCTGTTATTTGAATAAGAACTCTTATCACAGCATATCGCATTGTGCCGTGTTGTCTTGTCGCTCTTGTTTGCGTGTGCACTTTATGTTGTCTTTTTGATGTCTTAGTATAGTACTTACAGTAGATTAATTTATTAAGTCTTGTTAATTTATTAGGCTTGTCAGATACTCAGGTAATTAGTCAGCTAGGGATTTACAGTATGTTGTATGTACAGTATGTAACACGTCTGTTCGCGGCCACCGTACACCCCTGTCCCGGAGGAACGCTGTTAGGTTTCACTGTATATGGTTGAAATGACAATAAAAGCCTACTTGACTTGATTACTGGCAAGATACAGACTGGCAAATTCACATGAGAATAATCTATAATTAGAACAGAGGAAACAGGCAAGAGGGTCAAAACCAGGAAGTAAGTCTAGACCAAAGGAGCTGGGCAACGGTTTAGAAATGCAAAATGCAGAATGACAAAAAAAAAAAAAAAAAAAAACACAAGGAAACAAATAGACAAACTAATAAGGAACTGAACAGATACACTTATGTCATGTGCAGAACGATACATACAAAGGGTTTTAACCAGATATATATATATATATATATATATATATATATATATATATATATATTTTTTTTTTTTTAGAGAAAAAAAGCTCAGTGCCCTGGGAGGAGTTGGTGACGATGCTGTCGGCTCTGCAGGTTGTGATTACGCCAGACGAAATCCAGGCAGGGGATGGAAAGTGGAAGTGCTTGTTTAAATTAGCACATGCAGACGTCTAGTGATGGAAATATTCTCGAGGTATTCTCTCATCCCTGACCTTTCTCTGAGGCCTAAAACTTCACACACATGCGCGCACACACACACACACACACACACACACACACACACATGCGCGCACACACACACACACACCTCACATTATTAACACCATGAACACTTAACAGATGTTTGTTTAAATGTTTTAACGCCTTGTCTCATAAATCTCTATTTATGTTAAGATCCATTTAGCACGTTGCTGGCTGCGTGGAGGCCAAGTACAACAGCGCTGTAAAACATGTTGAAGCTAATCCAGTTAGCTCTGTTCAGACAAGGGCTTTTTTAGTAACGTCGGTTGTGCTCTTGTTTTAACGGAGTGTGTCTTGATGGCGTGTCCCAAAAACGGCCACTTTCCTTATCATGTTTGCGGTCCTCTTCAATCAGGTGGGCCGATAAAACAAGCGGGAGCTTTGTGTAATATATACGCACACATCCACCCACACACACAGACTGTACATGTACGTACACACTATACAAATACAAATACACACACCGGATTCTCATCCAAGACCGTTAGACCTAAACCGCAGTAACACGCCAATGTTTAAATCCCATCTCACCACACGCACCGAAAAAAAAGAAAAAGAAATCGAATGTAATGTAATGACCCTAGTCATCTTTTATAGCATCATGTTACTTTCCAAGTTTATGTTGTGGGTAAGAGAATAAAGAAGGAACTGTGGGATTTTAAGTGGTAGACCATGCCGTGGATAAGGGAAAGGCTGCAGAAGCCAACGGGATGTCTAAAACTGATTGGAAAGCGTGATATATAGCCTCTTTGGCTGTAACATTATACTGGTGTTTTTGTTTTTGTGTCCTTTGCAAACAGTTCTGGTACACAGTACACTGACAGTACTGACATGCTCTGGAACGGTCCTGGGGCAATTTAAGTGGGACCTGGCGTGAAGGCCGGAGGGGTGTGTATGTGTGCTCGTGGGATGGGGGTGCGGGCAGGGAGTGGGGAAGTTTTGGAACGGGACCTGTTTCCAGCAAGTAGTTGCCATCGGAGCATGAGTGCGAGTCAAGTCTTGGTGATTAAGAGCTCTGAGCTGCCATGAGTCGCTCTCGCTCCTATCCAAGGCTGTTCGTAATGAAATTATTTAGCACTGTTTACTATAGTGGGGGTATACAGGCGCCAGGCAGCTATGATTCCCAAGAATCTGATTTTTTTTCTTCTCCTCCTTATATACAGACACAAAAAAAAGAGAGAAAAAACCATAGAAAAGAAAAGATTCATGCGACTCATCTGTGCGCAGAATTTTATTATCACTACAATTCTCTGTAAGATTGATTAATAGATTAGTAGAAGTGAGCTTACAGTAAAGATCTCGAATTTCTATAGAAACTTCAAGCCAAGCTCTGAAATGCTCTGAACATATACAACTATTCTGTAAATGTTCACTATTTATTTCTATTGCTTCACTGATTTGCTCTTCTTCAGGAGCCACTTCATCTTGGTTAGGGTTGTTATGTATCTGGAGGCTACCCCGCCAACCGCCGGCACCAGACCAGTCGGTTCATCAAAGGACAACATGTATACACACTCACAAACTCGCACACCTACAGTAGAAGCAACTTAGAGGCAGCGATTCATGTACCGGCATGTTTGTCTAATGTGAAAGGTAATCAAGGACTCAGAGGTAACCACAAGTTCATCTTGAGTGTGTCATAACACTGCAAATTCATCCCAATCTGGTGCAAAGTATTTCACTGACACATGCACACTTAGTAGTTATACACTTGTAATCAGCTACAACATTAAAAGAGCAAGTAAACTGAGTTATCTAGTCATTGTTATTCAGTGAGAAATATTAGGCAGCAGTGGGATCCTCCTTTTTGAAGTTGATGTTCTAAAGGCAAGAAAAATCTTTAAGTGCCAGGATCTGATCTTACTGACTTTAACCTTGGCCAAATTCTCCAAAAAAAAAAAAAAAAGATCTTGTGGAGTGTTCCAGGTATGCCGTGGTCAGTATATTAATAAGTCTTCCAACGAACAACAACCGTTGCTAGAGGTGCCCGAGGCTCATTAATGTGTATTGGGACAACGGCTTGCCAGTCTGGTGTGATCCCACAGAAGAGCTATTGTAGCACAAATTCTTAAAAAAGTTTATATTGGCTATGCCGTGTATGGAGCAGTGTAGCCACAGACAGGACAGGGTGCCCATGCTGACCTCTGCTCACTCTCCTAAGTGCCTACTGTGGGCATCAGAATTGACTCATGGAGCATGGGAAGAAGGTTTCTTTTACACTCTGTTTCTTTTACAGCACCATATGGGCGGCCGGCTGACGTTTCCTCATGTATCTGAGGAAGGGATGGCACCAGGATGCACAATGGAAAGAAGGTAAGTTGACAGAAGCAGTGTGAAGCTCTGGGCAACGTTCGGATGGGAAAACTTTGGTCCCTTACATCTATATGGATGTCCACACCTACCACTTCAGCCACTATTGAAGACCATGTACATTGCTTTATTCCTTTGGTTGCTCAATTCCCAAATGTCAGTAGCTTCTTTCTGTAGGATAATGCAGACTGCAAAAAATCACTCAAGAATAGCTTGAGGAACGTGACGATGAGTTCAAGGTGTAGAGTGCACATCTCAAAGTGATTTCAATGTGGCTTCAATGGTACAGTATGGTTGCTCATCGTGCAAGTCGTTATTTTAGTGAATAAAAATCCTGAGTTTGTCTATAACATTAGAAACTCATAGGATCTAGGACTTCAGGTAAGGATTAAATATCAAATGCTACATTCTATAACTAAAACTATGTGGACCACTGACTATCACGCCACAGTATTCATTCAAGGCTGGAATCATCTGGCCTGCACAGTGGCCTTCAAACCCAATCAACAAGTGTGGAACTTGTAACTGACTGCACCAGAGGCCTCCTTGTCTGATGTCAGTGCCTACGATACCTTCACTATAGCCATTATGTCTCCTGTCTGCCCAAGAACCTACAAAACTATGTCCCACCTTCTCTGTTTGAAACTATAGAAAGGCAAATTCCATGAGAGCACCGTTCCTTTCCTTAGTTATGTTATGGATGAAGGAAAACTGCTGCAGTCAGAGAACAGCCTACTCCAAGAACAGTTAAAGAACTGAAATGATTTTGGGGATTTGGAAACTTTTATAAAACATTAATAGGGAGATTCATTACACGTATGATCGTTGAAAGAGACGAGTGATAAACCACTGACCTAAAATCCAGATACTGACCAAGCATATCAAAGATTAAAAATGGCTTCGACCACATCACTGATCCTGTATATGGATGGATTGCTGTTCAAAAATATCCTGACGCATCACAGGCTGTTATAGTGGAGATGCACCCAAGATAGGAGCTTTATTGTCACACACACACAAAAATCATTCAGTCATCCATTCATTAATTCATTTTATATACCACTTATCCTGTACAGGGTCAGGGGACGCCTAGAGCCTATCCCCTTCAGGATAGGTTTATCTATTCATTTTATCATAGTTTTCCAGTTTTTACCAGTGGAGACTACGGCATCGGTAACCACATAGCATTTTCTCATGGCAAGGGACTTTCTTGCAGGCAGACAGTTTTTTTTTTTTTTTCCAGAATTCAGAACGCCTGCTTCCCCTTCACCACAGTGCCCTTGATTACATTTAGCCATGATTTCATAACTGATCTTCCTTCTAAGTCACAAGGTAATACCACCATTAAGGTTATATGAGATTGATTTTTCCAAGTCACTGCACTTTGTCCAGCTACCTGGTCTGCCCACATCATTCCAGATTGCTGAGCTCTTGGTTAACCATGTATTCTATTATTTTAGCATCCCTGAAAATTAGGTCAGTGATGAGGGCACATAGTTTATGTTCCAGGTCTGGTCGAGCTTCATGGAGAAGCTGAGATTGCGATGAGCCTTGCATCTGGCTTCCACTCTTAATCTAACAAGCAGGTTGAGTGAGCAAACCAGGAAGTGGGTGTATTTCTGAGAGCTTTCTGCTCAGAGAACCTTCTGTGGGTAGAATATGTCCAGAACTCATTACACCACTCCATCACTCAGCTCTTGGTATTCAAACGAGTCCTTTGCTACCAATTCAGCCATTTCCGTGGAACAAAAGCCCCATAGCCTCCCCCGCTGTTGATAAGTGGTTCTGATGAAGTGAACAGGTGTGGGAAAGAACACACCAGGGCCTGAAACAGGTAGCGAGGAGATACAAGCAGAACCTGAGTGTGGCTGTCCACACAGGACTTTCACAACAGTCCAGAGCGTAAAATTTGAATCCAAAGCATATCGGCCCATACACAAGTCTCAAAAGAATAAATTAGATAACTTATAAACCTCAACTACACTGGCATGGCTGTCTTGTCCCTCGTTTTATGCCTCACGACTCAGAATAGCTCTTGAGCCCCTCATCATTGAGGGGCAACCAGCCCAAGCAAGAAGGAGTTTTGACTCTTGACATATAAAGGATAAGTGGAATAAGTGGAAGGGCTACAGCCCTGAGCATCAGGATCTTGGATTCCATGACAATGTTCCATGTTTTGCCAGAAATGTCATGTTAGTCACGCTGAAGGCACCAGTCCCCATCCGAGAGGTAGGCCTAAAAAGAGGTCAGCTCGCAGAAGAACCTCATTAGGGTTGGGGGTTCTGACGCATCGGCACCTTCTGTCAATTCACAGCCAGTGCTTACCATGGAATCATCGGATGATAATGGGTCTAAGCATTAGGCAAATACAACCTCAGACAAACAACAACATATAACTTGTTCAATCAGAGTGTAATTATTTATTTAACAAAAAAGAAGCCAAAGAGAAGAGCATGCAGGTATGTGGGTAATATTAAGTACACCTTTTGAGATTTGGATTTGAGAGGGTACATTGCAGCCAGGTGCTGCTGATCATCAGGCCTTGATTAAATGGTAAGCATATGTGCAGACCTCTATAAATACAACTGTTTTGGCAGTTTGCTGGTTTGGAGCATTCAGGTGTGTGTTAACTCAATGCCAAGAGGGAAAGACATAAGAAATGGTCTTGCACATCAATCTGGAAAGGGTTATAAAACCATTTACAAAGAACTTGGAGTTCAACATTCCACAGTGAAAAAAATATTAAAAACCAACGTGGAGTTGTTTGGTCTTAATGCCCAGAGCCATGTTTGGAGAAAACCAAATGACATTTTAGCAGAAACACCTCATACCCACTGCCACGTGCAGAGGTGGAGGGGTGAGGATTTACTGTAGGCATGTTTTGCAGCCACAGCACCTGGGCACCTTGCAGTAATTGAGTCAACCATGAACTCCTCTGTACACTGGAGTGTTCTAGAGGCAAATATGAGGCCATCCGACAGCCAAAGCTTGATCGAAATTGGGAATAGGCAATGGGAAAATGATCTCACCAGTAAATCTACATCAAAATGGCTGGAATAAAAAAGAATTGAAGTTTTAGAATGGTCTAGTCAAAGTCCAGACCTCAAAGCAATTGAAATTCTGTGACGGGACCTTAAGAGAGCGGTGCATAAGTGACTGAGTTATCAAAAACTTCAATGTTATAAACAAGAATAGGTCAAAATTCCCCCACAATGATGTGATAGAACTGATAAAGTCATACAGGAAATGGTCACTTCCAGGTATTGCTGCTAATGGTGGATCTACAAGCTATTGAATCATGGGGGCACTTAGTATTGCCCGCATGTTTTTTCCCCCCTCTTCTTGGTTTCATTTTTGTAAAATAAACATTAGCACCGAGAAAAAAAAAGTTACAGATATATGTTGTTATTCATCCGAGGTTGTATTTGCGTAATACTAAGATCTGTTAGAATCGGAATATTTGTATTGTTTTTACACAGAAACACACAGATCTAAAAACAGTGTACATACTTTGGAACATGACTGTATACGCATTGCCATTAAAAACAACAGCAAAGAAATTGCACCATAAAAGCGATAATATTAAAACGGAACAGATGTTGGCATCTAGTTTGATGTGTATCACATCTGTCAGAAATACAGCACATACCATTCGAAACAACAAGGATGGCTGAATTAAGTGTTAAGGTGCTATCCGTGCACATTCAAGATATTCAACATATCCTTGCACTCTTCTCAGAGCTCACGGCCTCCCCAATTTAGTGGAATTTTTCGCTGAACAGACACTTAACTGAGCTGCCTTTGATCACGCTCTTGGATTGGCTCATATTTCAGAGAGAATTCATAGTGACCTAACCAATCATAGATGAAGCCAAATTCTTGCAAGCAATCATAACGCGAAAGGAGCGAGCGGTCAGCAATAACGATTATTTTTACATCTTACTAGACTAGAATCAGCCCAGTGCTGCCAAATGTATTCTGAAACGTACGTCTGGCACAGTGGATCGTTCTGTTCATTGGTCTTTATGTACTATAGTTTTAGCACTAATTAAGCGGAGGGGGTATATCTGATCTACTCAGTGGACGATGTCTGGGGTCTGATCTAATCAAAAGTATCTGCGGGTTAGCAGTTAACAGTTTACAGTTGTCGAGACCTCGGGATGGAGTGTCGAACCCGTACAGTCCTCATAATGTCAGACCCTCGTTCCACAATGGCGTGACATCATTGGCAGCCCTCAAAATAGGGCCAGTATGTATGCAATGTGAGATTACTGGGTGTATAAAACTATAAACATATGTGATCATTTATTCATCATCAATTCTAAAATTCTAGAATAATTAAAGAAAGCTGAAAATAAACCAAAGTACAGGATTCTGAACTCAATCATTTGCTTTTGTCCACCATCAAGGTAGAAAGTATTCTCAGTATGACGGGAGCCATGATGGGACTTGCATCACGTCTGAAGCTCTGGCCACCCGGGAACTCCTATAACATGTAGAAATCAAGCGAGGAGCGAGGTCAGGACTCATCATCTATAGCGCTTAATCCTGTATTCAGGGTCACGGGGGGCCTGGATCCTATCCCAGGAGACTTCGGGCACATGGCAGGGTAATGTGCAAATAGTGCTGGTGAATGTTCGTGTGTACATTTCCCACAGACAGATGTGTCTCTTCCGCAAGATGGCCACAAGTTGTTAATCAGTTTTCAAGGTTCTGGCGTTCCACACGTTTCTCACATACGGCCTTCTTTAAATTGTTTACGCCACTCAGTATTTTACTGCGGTTAAGAGTCTCATCAATATACTGTGCTTGAAGTCTTCTGCAAATGTCAATATGGTTTCCGGCTTCGTTTGCAGAAAATTCCATCACAGGACCTGGTTTAATGTGATTGCCGCTCATAAAGCGTCAGAATTGTTATTTATGGAAACTTGCAAAAATGACAAAATAGAGTGTTTAATTAAATAAATAAATAAATCCACAATGTGTGGAGAGGCCTTTAAATTACGATGTACTGATCCAGAAAATACAGCCTCGTCTTCTGAACTTGTACTGTAATAGAGTAAGAGCACAATACAAAAATACATTCACATTATTTGCACTTCAAAACTAGACCTCTCTAAGAACACAACACAGCTCATGGCTTGATAATTGGTTCATGTAGATGGAATATCAGTTCCAACATCACTGTCTCTCTTGTGAACCGCAACATGGCCCTGGGCTGTCAAGTATAAAAAAGCTGGATGTTTAAGCCAGCTCAACAGCCTGTGTCAACTGCCCCAAAACTACCAGCACATGGCCAGAGACAGGACCGATGGTTTACGCATCTTCTCAAAACATCAAATGCTAATCAGAAACAGGAGGACCCTTGAAAGGATCCCAAACGGCTGTCAACACGAATCAGTTCTTATCCTACACTCACGGAGCGTTTGCTGTACCACAAAAGGCCACAACGTGTTTCGTAGCAGACGAGAGGATAAACAAGGTTTTTTTTACTTCTCTTTACCATCTGTAAGTGATGTGTGCGAAAAAACACAGTTATCCCACAGCCATGTCTCAAAACAGTTTTAACGTGCTACTGGAATAACCCATGCAAATACTTTACACACACACATGCATCAATAACGTCTATACACTTCTGCTCTTAATCATGAATCTCCCAGACTATAATCCAATCCACTCTCATGCGCTTCCCCTGCCAAGGCGTGAAACTCCCCCGGCCTCGTGGAGCTGACTAGGCATGGCCAGAGGCGGCCGTATTCATCTGAAGGAAACTGCAGAAAAGACGTACTGAACAAATGACTCCGAGGAGAGCCATGAGAAAGAGAAAGACAGGCGCCATAGTTCAAGCGGAGTTAGGTTTCTCCCACTCCTGGAAATGGTTTACACTGAATCTAAAACAAGACATTGTGTAACCGGCGTCACTTGAATGCGCTGGCGAAAAAAAGAAAAAAAAAAAACTTTAATATGAAATGCTTGGAAATCCATCTGTCCATACGAGGTAGAGGTTCATAGATCATGATTTGTGAACGTGTTAAAAGAAATCATTCGGGCTTCACTTTTTACATTTATTTATTCGCTCAATATAATGAAATGGGGAAAAATAAAAAGATAAAGCATACAGGGTAAGTTACACAGTTCATTTCAGTAGTCACTGGTTATGCCTTCCAGAATGAAGGCAGTCCCCGTCCCTGTCATTACCCCTTGTCCCCTTGTCCCTGTCATTACCGGGACTGGTTTGATCTTATCTTATCTATGGTTTGTTCTAATGATACTAATCCTAGTACAGTTAAAGACATTTCTAATCATATAATTCCACCTTAATAAGAGATTGAGGCTTTGGGTTGATGATCAGAAGGTCAGGGGTTCGAGCCCCAGCACCACATCACCACTGATGGGACCTTGCGCAAGACACTCCGTTCTATGCCCCATATAGCCCATGCAGTGCCAGTCCTAATCCCGGTGAGGAAGTGGGAATGTTGTGACAAGAGGAGCATCTGGTGTAAAACCTGTGCCAAAACTATGTGGATCAAATAACCCAATGTAGTGACCCCCTAGGATAAATGGGACTAAGCCCAAGACAGAAAAAGTATTTTCTGCAGACATTGGGCCAGTGAATTCTACCCCCTTCTGAGCTGGTATAAAAGTAAATGATCTGTCACCACATAATAAAAATAGACAAGACTTTTTCCCCCTAAGGGTTTCTGGCAATACTGATGATACACTGTACTTTCCCAAAATCCTCAGATTTTACTGCTATTCCAGAACATGCAACTAAGTTCCAGTAACATTAGAATTCCAGGGATACAATAAGGAATGGAAACTCTCCCCGTTTTGTTTCATAGCCATGGTGCAGCCCTATTTGCCCTATTTATACATTTTAAACGAACAAGTTCATGTTTTTTTCCCACTTTTTTCTTTCTTTAGTTTTTTAAGATTGTCCTTAAGTTAGGTGAAATAGTATTCCAGTTTGAATTTATTCCCTTATAGAAATTATGGATATGGGGTATGGTGTTCTCCCAAAACACAGTATGAGACTAAGCTTTTTGGAGAAACATTTTATAATGCTTTATTTGAAAATGATGAATGCTGTCCGATCTCAGATGAGACGCTCATGCAAAAAATCCAGGATGTATATGAAGTTTAGTTCAATTCAGTTCAATTCAATTTTATTTGCATAGCGAAATTGAACAATAATCATTGTCAAAAAGTAGCTTTACAGAATCAAAAGAAAATTATGGAAATGTGTGAAAATATATTTGATCAATGTGTGTGAGAATCAAAATGATGAGATTTGATCAATTTAGTTAAATTGGTTGAAGTTTAAAGATATCGGTTCATTATATCCTTTTTAACCAAAACTACTTATTCATGTTACATGGATTACTGCGTTACTGGTGTGATCATCTAACCCAGAAGCAAATGAACAACACAACCTACAGTTTGTACATAATTGCAATCCACCGGGCATCGAAACTCTTGGTTTCAATTTACAAGAGAACCCGAACTTATGCCAACAAATTCATTCATATAATCGCATACAGTAGCTGCAGTACATATAAAAGAATCTCAGTGTCAAAGCTCATTACTTCTTCCGCCTTTATATCATAACTAACTGATATTTAGAATTGTAACCAAGAGGCCTGAACAGGTCCAACACTAGTGACTAAATTCATCCCAATCCTCTATGGTGATGTTTGGATGAGATGCTGGAGTTACGTTTGCTGGCCGTCTGGCAGCCAAAGGTGGAACCTAAACAGGTGCCCTGAAATCCAGGGGCGTGAGGTTCACAGTTTATTTCTGCCACTGTTACTGTATTTAAACCATAGTGAAGAAACTCCTCTGCTTGTTTCAGTAAGAGGAGTTTTGCCTGCTTGCCCCAGAGGACAATCTTCAGGGCCCCTGGATACATCAGATATAATTGAAGCTGCATGCTTAATGCTTTCAAGCATTTCCTCAACTGTGATATTTCTTTTCTTGATGATGTGCAACAACTCTGTGTTATAATACATGATGGAAAACCAAGTGTGTTGGCCATGTGTTGGAGTCCTGGCTCTGGCTCCCCTTAATATTGCCTTTAGTTATGTTAAAAAGAGCTTTCAGTTCTTGAATTGGAGCAATTTTCTCCCTCTCCATTGGGATTTATTGGGCAGCTGGGGTGTGGATTCGTGCAGGCAATTGTTGCTAGAGAAAGAGATCACTTTTTGGTGACTTCTTCTAATATGGTGAGTTTAGCATGTAGCGTCCGAAATTCTTCTCCCTGCCTTTAAAGCATGAAACAGCCAGAGTGACCCGTGTGAGTTCAACATTGTCAACCTGCATCCAAATAAATGAGATAAAATGTAAGTCGCTCTGGATAAGGGCGTCTGCCAAATGCCGTAAATATTAATGTTAAATGTTAACTGGCGAGAGGCCAGTCATTGACCTAAACTGGGGACACACCACAGCACTTTCACAATCTTAAAATTTTCTGAAAACACTGGACCAGACATGAGCAACAATCTTAGAGAAGTTTTACAGTCAGTATGATTATACCAGAGTATTCTAGAGGCAAGTGTGAGGCCATCAGACCGGCAGCTAAAACCTGATCGAAACAGGACAAATGATCCGAGGCGCACCAGCAAAGCTACATCAGAATGGCGAAATATAGGGATCAAGGTATTGGAATTGCTTAGCCGATGTTCAGACCTCAACCTCACTGGAATGCCGTGTCTGGACCTTGTGAGAGCTGTGCATAAGTGAAGACGTCAATGAACTGAAGCTCTAAAGAAGAACGGACTAAAGTGAAGTGAGAGACTGATAAAGTCATACAGAAACGATTACTGCAACTCATCGCAGCTGTAGATCTACAAGCTATTGAATCACGGGGGGACTTTTTAATTATATTATTATAAAGTATTGGCCGCATTTTTTTTTTCACCTTTATTTTTTTGTTGAATAAATAAAAAGTTATACTGTATGTGGTTCGTCAGTTACAGCAAACCAGCTACAGGTGGTCTCTCGACCAATCAGATTACTTGGTCGGAACTAACCGTTGTATAATAAGTGTGTACTCCCACCTGGCTTTCTCGTGTGGGTGTTGTTGTTCTTGTCTTTGTTGTAGAGCAGCTGCTTCCCTCGCAGTGTGGGTGCTGTGATCTCTGTGAAAAACAGGAGCTCTCATAAATAATCCGAGATAACACTTAAAGTACTATAATCCTAATTTCTGAAATGGACTTACCGTCACTATCGGGCACATTGTATGGTTCCACTGTGGGTGTGGGTTTGGAGCCATCGTCTGGGTTTAGGGTGAGAAAGAACCGGAAAGAGACTACCATTATTGAGGTTAATACGATCTACTCTCCAGAACTGTTGAATGGTTGGGATTTGCACATGGCCCGGCCAAGAGCACAGGATACAGAAAGAATTCAAAGTAAGAGGTAGAGAAAGAATAGATAGAGAGAAATATAACAATAAAAGAATAATGGTAATACTTTAAAACTGTTGGTTTCTCTATTCTCTAGTTACAGTGTGTACATATTAAGCAGCATCATGACTGTAGTGTCCTACAGTACTTACCCAGATTTGTGGCATTGCATTCAGCCCTCTGCATTTTGGGCCCCATCGAGCACATGCAAGGGCGTCATGCTAATGCAATAATCAGCTGGTGTAGGAGGGTGGGTCACACACAAGGTCATGATTTAAACTGCAATCAGTTGACGTGACTAAATGTACCCCATTCTAGAACCTCACCGCTCGATTCATGCAACATTCTCACTTATTAAAAACAAATAAATACACAACGGTCTGATTCGAAAATCTAAACATGCACTGTACATTCCTTTGTGATAACTAAAGTATTAACATTCATACTGAAATCCTAAATGACAGAAGGTCCATTAAGTGTTGCAATATATATATAAGCTTACATTTACAAACTTACTTAATAATTCCCATCTGAGTACCTCTCAATAAAGGACTATTTATATAAGATAAAAATAGTCTTGAACAATAACGCTTACATAAGCTTTACTGAAAATTATTCCTGCCCAAGGAAAAATTATGCGGTCAAATACAATAGAAAGTCACCAATTATATATATATTTTAGACATGCATATTGCGTGCCCAGAAAACCGACATAAACACAAAGTACTGTACATAAACAAAAATGATTTCTATTAACACTGGGCTCAAACAGATTAAAAATATTTTTTTAATAAGACCCCTTTGTTGAGGTCCAAAAAAAAAATATCTTAGCTTTTAGGGTTTTTTTTTATTTTATTCCCTACCGAGGGATTGTCCGCACATTTTTGTAACATTTTTGTAAAAAAAAAAAAAAAAAAAAAAAACAATCCTCTTGGTCATGAAAATGCATTTATTTGTATTTTAATTTTTTTAAGGCCCCCTCTTTTAACATGGACTAGAAAAATATATAATTGTTTGTTTGTTTGTTGATTGATGTCCGTTGCATGTCAAAAGTGCCAACTTGCGCGTACCCACTCCAATATTTCTTGTGTTATGAATCTCCCAAGACTTTTAGCATTTATCACGTACAGGATCACGGCTGCTGATCAGGTTGTTACTCGCTCGCAATGTGGTTATATTTAAATATGTTTTACAACCTCGCGAGTCAGCATATGACACGTTTTACTACCGAATCTACCTCTCTGGCGTACAAAATGTACCGCATGCAGCGATTTTGCATAACACCCAACTGAAGTCTTCACATTCTAATGTCAGTTCTTTTTCTGTACCACTTAATATGCCTGCTCGTAAACGCTTTGATGATTTGGTGAATGAGCAGTTGATAGCGCGGCCGTTTCTCAAACACTCAATGTATGTGCAGCATGGTAAGATATGCAGTGTATTTTGCATGCTTTGTGCTGTGGTGTGAGCTAGTCAAGGGTCGCTACAGTGATTCATGAGGAGCAGGGTGGGGAGGAAGGGTCTGCTTAGGTTCCCAGGAGGCCAGGATTTACTACTCCATCCTGTGTGAATGGGATTTTTTTTTTTTTTTTTAAACCTGGGATAAAAATCTTTATATGTGTAGACGAGGCCTGAGGCTTTTCTCCAAATGGCAAAAGTACTTATGTTCTTTAGAGCTGAAATTATGAGATTGACATAGATAACCTGAGAAGTTAGGGTCATAATCATCATGAACAGAACGTTTAGCTGAATGTGTTTAATGAGCTATCAGCCACAGCTGGATTTCTGACAGTACGCCCTAATGTATGTAATATGATGCAAAAAATTGTAAGAACTATAAGTAAGATTTACAGTAAACTCCTTTCTACCGTTATGCAGAAAAACCTCTCGCCACAATCTCACCCCACTATTCCGTCCCCAGGGCCTGGAAAGAACATTCTAGGTTTCCAGAGTGTTTGGGCTGCTGTTAAAGTCTGGATGAATGGTTTGAGATTTCACTGTGTCGTGGCAAGAACATTGATTCCGAGGCTTTGATCGGCACTGAGACCTTAAACCGCCTGGAAAAGCTAACGGCACTGAATATGTTTTCATTGTTTATGGCCCCTGAGGAGCCAAGCACCTACTTACATAAACTCAAGCCTGGAGTCAAGCTCGAAACAAATAAGTTGCTTCTTGTGGAATAGTTGTAGAGTAGAAACTGTAGCGCGAACTGACTGAAGCCAGATAAACTAACAGGAAAGGATAAAAGAGGAAAGTGTTTTTTTTTCTGCTATATTACAGCCTAGAGGAAAAGGACACAGGAAAACGCCATCCTCTAAGCTTCATAGGCAGTAACTGACATTTCAATCAAGTCATTTAACAAAATGCAAAAGCTTATGTCCGATATAACACTTATTAAATCACCCACTCATCGTCTATACCACCTCATCCTGTACACAGGGTTGCAGGGGGCTTGGAGCCTATCCTAGGAGACTTGGGGCACGAGGCGGGGTTCACCCTGGATGGAGTGCCAATCCGTTATAGGACACACACATACACGCACTCACTACAGGAAATTTGGGAACACCAATTAACCTAATCTGCATGTTTGTGGACTGTCGGAGGAAACCAGAGCACCTGGAAGAAACCCACCAAATATGGGGAGAACATGTAAACTCCAAAGACCCAGAGGCGGGAATCGAACCAGGATCCTGGAGGTGGAAGGTGACAATGCCACCACTACTGTATGCCACTGCCTGTAATTGATTTAGATTCGATTTAAATTTATATTAGACTTGAATTTTTAATTAGATTAAAACCTATTTCTAAATAAATTTAAAATTATTTTCAAAAAATATTCCCAAACTAAATTTTTAAGTGAACGTTCAGTCTATGATTTTAACTTTTTTTTTAAGTTATATAAGTTTTTTAGCTAAACCCTTTTTGTTTCAGAGGAGATTTTTCAGTTTATAATTATTCTAAAAATGTAATGTAATTAAGTGTCCATAAGCAAAATGAAATACTTTTAATTATATATACAATGTATATAATATTTTTTTGTTTATTTAATTATTATTATTTTTATTTAATGTAATAAAAAGCACAATCAGTTTCTATATATCTCAACTCACCTTTTCTGCCGGAGCCAGGTGGTCCTGGAGGTTTCTCAGTTACTGAACCTTTAAAAAGAGAGTACGGAATTTAAACAAAAGAAATTGATGTAGGATTTTCCTTGATTATTAAAGCCTTAAACATACTAACATAATAAACAAGGACACATGCACATACTACTGTACGTTCTTAGGGGAAAAGTGTTCTTCATGGCTTTGTCAATGGAGCATTGGATAATTGTTGGTTACTTTCATTTAAAATTAGTTTTTATATGGAACACCGAGAATGATTCAGAGATCTACTTTTCCTAAGAGTGTACAGTCAGAGGAAAAACAAAACAAACAACAAAAACAAAATGAAAACGTGACTTGGCTTGAACTTGACACAGAAGTGACACTGAGCAGACAATGAAAAGAATTTAATGACATTTAACGAGGAACAGATTTGCGCAGGATTTCATGCACGAAACTGACAAACGGATTAACTGCAAATTCTCTAAACATTTTTTATTAACTGTTTTGCAAAATGTAAAACAGACAGAAAAGAAAGAAAGAAAGAAAGAAAGAAAGAAAGAAAGAAAAAACAAAAACAGTAAACTATGACCGAGCTCTCGGGGGTGCATACCGACATTAAGATGCTGGACAGGTCATCAAAAAGAACCGTTCATGTATAAACGGACAGGAATCACGGTGCATGCACATCTTTTAAGTTGGCATGCATAAATTCCCCCAGATTAGGATCACACCAATGGCCAAGGAAGGGAGAAATGAATTTGAATAAGACGAGTCTGAGAAAAATTTACTACCTGTTGTTCCACTCGTCCCAGCATGAGTTCCCATAAATTCATGGAAGTTTCCTAAAAAACGTGTTTGAGATATTTCACTTTTGTTACGATTTACCAATATATTTTTATGCATCTAGTTTCGCTTTGTTACAGCTTTTCAGTATCTGGACACATCCGAGGAAGAATTTGCCATCTTCACTGCAACGAACAACTTGAATAGAAGCGCTCGGTTCTCAGGATGACTTCACAAGAAACAATAATGAAATTATTGAAATTATTGGCTCTTATGCAGGACAGCAGGGCTACAGGTAGAGACCATCACTCCTAACTTCAGGAATAAAACAATAAATAAAAATACGTACCAAGCCTGCTACCTTCAAAGACGTCCGAATATAAATTTGACAGGAAATACGTCCAAAACTTATCTGCTACATATTGTACTTGCACTCGTAATAGGTGAGATGATCAACAATATGAATTCATAGACGCTCGAGTCAGCGTGAGAGATCTCTTAACTATGCGGTGTTAGGAAGAAGAAAAAAAAACATGTTGTGGGGAAAAAACAAGAAGAAAGAGACTAGACTAGAAACAGGTGCTCTGGTCATTTTGCAATCTAATTCTGGCAAACGTCCAGGGCGTTATCTTTAGCAGGAAAATTATAGCTATTACAGTAAAGTATTCCCATTCACTTTGAGTTCCCCTCCATACATCTTCCTTGGAAAGTAACTGCATGTTGTTTTTTTTTTTTGTTGTTTCTTTTTTACAGTCTGGAAGAAAAAGCCTGTAGAATGAAGCGATGAGAAGCAAAGGAGAGACAAAGTAAAAGAAACTTTGCTGCGACATCCATCAAGCAGAGACGCGGCGCACAAACAGGGGACATGTGAAATAAACACAGGGATGGCTGACGGTAAACGTCAGAGTGATGCCAATAAAAAAGCAGAACCTGGATCAAACAAAAGGTCTCAAGGTTATGATGAACAGATTCATTTACGCTAGAAAAACCTCGGCTATAAAACGTGCAGCGATAAATGTCGGCGCTGAATTAAATCAGACTACAACTGAAACAGAAGTCCTAATTATCTACAGCACTGTGCAAAAGTCTTAGGCGCCATATGATGTGTAGTACAAATTTAGTTATATAAGTTTATTATGTCTGCATTATTATGTAGAAGACCGTTCCCTACAAAGATACACTAGAATTAATGAATAAATAACAATACAGAAGAATATCTGCATGTCTGTAAAGAAAGTGACATATTACATGACAGACCAGATTTCAGATGGAAAAATAAATCAATAATGTCGACTCCTGGGTTTCGCATGAAAACAGAAAGGCGCGAGTGTGACCAAGTGACCCAAAGAACTCCTATTCTCCAGCACGCTCAGTAAAACCTAACAGCTGTTTTACTTAGAATACTGCACACATCTGTATCGAACACCAGCGCTTATGTTCAGGCGAAGAGTTTCCACACCAGATATTGACTGTTTATTGTTTATGTTATGACTTAAGCCCCATTTACACTGCAGGTCTCGATGCCCAATTCTGATTTGCAAAGAAGTCGCAGTTTTAATGACGTACAGAACGCAATGCCTCAGAAAATCCGATCAGTCTGTTTACACGACAATCACACTAGCACATAACTGATTTATATCTCATTTATTTCCACATATGAAGGAGGCCTGAAACCGATATCGGAATGCATGCGTTTTTTTCCTGTTTACACGGACATAGAAAATATCCAATATGTGTCACATATGAGCAAAAAATCGGAATTGGGTCACATTTAACTGACAGTGTAAACGTAGCTGTAGTGCTTTTTATAGAAGTTTCTTTTAATGTAGAAACGTTTTCAGAAGCATTATTGCATACGGCTTTTGTTCGGATGTTCCTAAGACTTTTGCCCAGTATTGTAAATAAAACAGCTGTTAGGTTTTACTGAGCGTGCTGGAGAATACGAGTTCTTTCACACTCACTCCTTTCTATATAATAATACAGACATTATAAACTTATATAACAAAATTTGTACTACAGATAATAAGACTTCTGTACAGTACTGTATGTTTGTATGTTCTGAAAATATATAGCATGACCCCACTCCCCCCCCCCCCCACACACATATCACTTTTTCTAACAGAAATAATTTTATTACTGTTACTTATTTTCATTTTTACGTTAGCCATCATTGACGATCGCAAATTTGCTGTTCCATGAACAATGAATCTAAGAAGACATGATGTTTACAAGTGTTAACAAGCAAATGATAACAGTGATATGTTTTTTCTTGTATCCTTCTTACCCTCCTTTATTCCTTTTTTTCTTTCTTCTTCTGTGTCCTCCGCCTCTTTACTACCTTCTTTTTCTTTTCCAAAGCCAACCCCTCCACTCATCACACTGATGCACTTTCGCACGCAAACACACACACTGTACTTGGGTCATATAAGTCCTGTCTGTTTGTTATTTGTCTTGTATTTGTTGTTTTGTTTGCCTACAATGTACTGTCTTTTGTTAAAACAACTAAAAAAAGAAGTAAAGGTAAACAGTGAAAAGAACTTAAAATGCTTCGTCATTTTTGACGTCTACTTTTATTTACACACGGTTTTGGCTTTTTGGCTTGGATCAAGCAAAGAAAACAACTAAGGAGACTAAAATGATGGAATTAGTTTAAGGACTGCCCCGCCCCCACCCCCCAACACACTGGCTTTGCACACAGACACACACACACACACACACACACACACACACACACACACACACACACACACACACACACGCAGACAGGAGTACCTGAGCACACCGGAATCTTGTATTGCACTGATGAGCCACTGATGGGTTTGCCGTCTGCAGTCACGCACCAGCAGTAACCTGTAGGTGTGTGGCACTGGACCTGAGAAACCACACAAGCACAGGAAAGAAATGCTTTAACACCAATCTTACTGATGGTGTTCACTAGACAGACGGACTGCAGTGAAAGCTTCAACACTAAATCCTACACACGGACAGCTTGTCTGGATTTGGCAAGCCTGCTGTGACAAATGAATATATGACTGGAACGGTTAAATGGAACAGGTCTCTGAGTGACTCAATGTACACCTTTTCCAAACATCTTCCCAATATCCTGCTACTGATGAGAAACGCAGCAGGCCGTGTGTCCCTTGGAGACAGATCAAGGTGGGTTTGTTTGTGTGCAGGGATGTTGTCGATTGTAACGTATAGGACCTGGTGATCCGGAGCGCTGACGCACCTGGGCGAAGGTTCCGTCTTCGTTGCACTCTGGGATGAAGGTGGACTCCTGTGTCGTCTCGCCTTTTTCCAGAACCTGGCTTCTCTCCGCAAGGCACTTCGACTGGTCTGGAACACGTACACAGCTGGACTTTACACTACATTTTAACACATCTCAGGAAAAACACATTTACACACCTTTACGCAACGCGACTTCACAAGTCTGTGAGTCTGTGATTACAAAAACATGCAATATGGTAATACTGAAAAAGAAAAAAAAGAATAATAAATCATGAATAAAAAACACCAGAAAGAATGTTTGGTAAAGTGTCTGTGTAGGTCAAGGCATCCCAGTATGAATATATTCTCCAAGGTCAGGCAGTAAAATGGCCATTATAAAAAATCTCGTCAGTCAAATAATATCATAAATCTTGGTGAATCGATATAACAGCCGAGGTTTTAATTTGGAAACTCTCCTGTAAACATACGTGCCAATATGTAAGTCATTAAGCAAAAAACAAACAAAATAAACAGGTTGGTTTTGGGTCCTATCATGCAAATAAACAACACTTAAAACTTGGATCACATTACTGTAATGCTTGTAGCCAAGTACTGTAATGGCAGTTCATTTTCCATTAAACAAACACATCTCTGTTTGGCTTTTCTACATGCTCACGAATTGGTGCATACACTATACATAAGTACATATACGCTTATGCATGTAAATAGCAAAACATATACTCAACCTTAAACGCAAAGTAGTGGACATTGTGCAGAATAACAGAACAGTTAAATTGAAAGTAAAAACTCCCTTTACTTCTCTGTGTAAAATATATTCCCTGCTTTTTTTTTTTACTGCTGAAGGTTTTTTTTCTGCTCAAAAATAGTTTTTATATTTCCAAAAATGTTTACTACTACAAGAGTATTTATTTCTTTTTCACATGAAGTAGCATGGCCCCATGGTTGAGGTTTGAACCCTGACTTGACTTGACCCCCCGCTGTTCAGCGTTTGCATGTTCTCCCTGTGCAGGACGGGTTTCCTCTGGGTTCTCCTATTTCTTCCAGCAGGTTGAAGATCTACTGTAGGTTGGTTGGTGTTTCCAAATTGCCTGCAGTGTGTGTTTGTGGAGCTGTGAGTCCGGATTCCGGAAAAGTTGTTGGGAGGTTTTTAAAATTTTAATAAAATGTCAACTAAAAGACTTTCAAACTTTATGAGCCAATATTTTATTCATAATAGAACATAGAAAACATAAATGTTTAAACTGAAACATTTTACAATTTTATGCACAAAATGAGCTCATAACAAATGTGATGCCTGCTACACGTCTCATAATAGTTGGTGTTTACCATGGTGGAGCATCTCCTCTTCTTTTCAAAACAGTTTGAAGACCTCTGGCCATTGAAGTTATGAGTTTCTCAAGTTTAGGTGGCATTTTTGGTCCCATTCTTGTCTGATTTATAGGTATCCAGCTGCGCCAAATGTTGCCTATAGGTGAAAGATCTGGACTGCAGGCAGACTAATTCAGCATCTGGACTCTTCTACTACGAAGCCATACTGTGGTAATAGCTGCAGTATGTGGTTTGCATTGTCCTGCTGAAATACACAAGGCCTTCCCTGGAGTATATGCTGCTCTAAAACCTTTATATACCTTTCAGCATTCATAGTGCCAAAACATGCAAGCTGCCCATACCGCATGCACTTATGCACTTCCACACCATCAGAGATGCTGGTTTCTGAAATGATGCTGATAAAACGCTTGAAGTTCTCCCTCCTCTTTAGCCCGGAGGACACGCCGGACACGATGGTGCTTCTGAATCATGTTCACACATGGCTTCCTTTTTACATGATAGAGCTTCAGTTGGCATCTGCAGATGGCACGGCGGGTTGTGTTTAGCGACAGTGGTTTCTGGAAGTATTCCTGGGCCCATTTAGTAACGTCACACCTTCTCCTAGAGGGCCTGAAGACCACAGGCATCCAACAAAAGTCTTCGGCCTTGTGCCTTACGCACGGAGATTTCTCCAGCTCTGCTAAATCTGTTGATGATGTTATCCACTGTAGATGAGATGAGATTTGCAAAGCCTTCATAATTTGACTTTGAGGGACGTTGTCTTTAAAGTAGTCCACAATCTTTTTATTTACTCCTTCACAGATTGGAGAGCCTTTGCCCATCTTTACTTCTGAGAAACTCGGCCTCTCTAAGGCCTCCCTTTATAGCTAATCATGTTACAAATCTGATGCTAGATGTTCTCACAGCTGAATTTTCTCAAAAAGTCTTGCTCTTTCAGCCCTTTGTTGTCCCTGTTCTGACTTTTTTGAGACCTGTAGTAGGCATCAAATTTGAAATCAGCTCTTTTTAGAGGATAAAAATGTAACATTTCTCAGTTTAAACATTCCTTATATCCTCTATGTTCAATTGTGAATAAATTATCGGCTCAAGTGATTTGAAAGTTTAAGTTTCATTTTATTCAAATTTAAAAACATCACAAAAATTCAGGTTGTACGTAGACTGTCGACTTGATTAGATTAGATTTTAGATTTTTGGGTATTGGGATTTTCAATTCAATTAGATTCAATATGATTAAAATGTACTGTCGACTTATTTATTTCTTAAAGATTTTGAAGTATTAAAAACTACTAAAAGTTATGCAACATGTTGTTGACTGGTTAATTGTCACGTCGAATACAAAGCTGCTGGCGGTACTGCCCCAACAAAAACTGGCGGTACTGCCCCAACAAAATTAGCGAGTGGTTGGTATTTTCTTCAAAAGCTGTGGTATATTTAGCGAAATTGATTCTGAATCCAATGATTTATTTAATAAATCAGCAGAAGATGCATAATTGATAAAATCACCCAGCTTTGTGTATATACTGTATGAGTGTGTTTGTTTCTTTGTGCTTGTGCCCTATGACGGGTTGCACCCCAGTCTAAGTGCACCCTGCCTTGTGCTCCAGGCTCTCTGGGCCCAACCCCCCCCCTGTGTAGGAGCCGACAATACATTAAATTGGTCTGATCTTTCTTTTTGCATGCTTTGGAAGCTTCTGTTCCCATTACACACACTATAACTAAAGTTGCCTAAAGCATGTCGATTAACAATATTTTATAGTGCTATATTGGAGAAATGGTTTACACAATAAAAATAACTGATGAAAAAAATATGGGTAATGAAAGTAGAGTAATTGGTCTAAGGCGCCAGTCGATACTAATCGGCTAAGTTGATTCAGGTGTGTGTTTGGCCTGGATTGACGTTATGTTCGCTGAATAAAGACTTCACACCACTACAAGGCCAGTTTTTCACAGGGAAGTGGATCTCTGATGTGGCCTGTGGTTTGCTGCCGTTTTAGTCATTGGTTTTAGAGCCTTGGCTTGACGGTTCCCCAAACAGACTCAACTCATGACTTTTCTTTGATTGGTTAAAATATCAAATATATTTATTTATTCGTTTCATTGAACAACTTGGTTTTGATCTGTAGCGTGTTCTCTTGTTTTCAGCATGTGCGCCGCACAGAGAGCCGCTTCTGAGATGCCTCGGAGACGCACCACGAAGCACCAGGTGAAATCTCGGCCATTAACTCAAAATGGGAGCAATCAACTCCGGCAATCCGGCAATCTCTTCCGCTCTCGGGCGGTAAACAGGGGTATAAACAGGAAAGTTTCACATCAGAATTTCCGATATGTAATGTGGGCCTCCATCACAAACCGAGATGAATCCAACAATCCTTCAGGTCCACGTTTTCTACTAGTATAGTGTGCAAAACAATGTACTAGGATAATGTGACAAAGGAAAGTGTTGCAACCATAACATCTGCCTTCATAAGTCCATAACAAGGTCACTGAAAATATGTGTTGTGCATGAGAGGGAACCACCAAAGAAACCATAGTTTTCTTAATAAAATCCCTGCTGTCCTTCTCGAGCTTGCTAAAAAAACACACAACTACTCCAACAACCATGTGTGGACAGATGACACACAAGTTTAACGTTTGTGTAAATACAAGCCAGCGTTCTGTTTGGAGAAAGTGAAACTTTGTACACCAGCACCCAAACCTCATCCAAGCCCCTTTGCTACCTCAGGGCAGCGATGACTTACACAAACTGACGGAAAAATGATCTTTAGAGCAGAATGTCTGTCAAGGATCTGAAACTAAAATGTAAATACAAATCTAACAACGAAACCCGAAACTTAGACGTAAATAAAAATAAACAAAAACCCCAAAACAGAAAAGAATTTAAAAAAAAAATCAAATGTAAAAATGGTTCATTTTCAAACTTGGTTGCACTGGCTGAGCAGGACAGGAAGTTTAACTGCGTGTATCACTCGACATCACAGGTGTTCTAACGATCGGTAATTACACTAACTGTCGGTCGCAGCACGGGTGAGAGTCGGTCTGTACGGTCCGCAGTAAACACACACCTGATAACGTTATGTCATCTTAAACAACATCCCGTCTCCATAGTAATTTCCTCTAATTCGTTCCGAATCGCCTCTGAATCATCTGTGTTTTCTTTTTTATTACAACCTAAGGCGAGCTACAGACCTCTAACAGATCTAACTAGCTTGTAACACACTGCCGAATCCCAAATCCTTCTCTAATCGCTCTCCACATAGTGCATACTGTATAGTAGCTTTCCATTTAATCCTATTTGGGATTCGACCCGGAACCCTGACGCTGATATGGTAAAGCGGAATAAGTGGAAATCTAGAGAGAAACTTTTAACTTTCTCAGTACTGTCCAACACCTCCATGGTTTATTCTCCTCAACTTCTGGCTACATATTACCAGTAAGAATTTAAAACTACTTCCACACCCGGAAGTAATTACGCTAACCGTTGGTCACCAAGTCTCGGCCGCCGGCTCCGCCAGGGGTCCTGACGTGCAAGGATATGGATTGATGGAGTAAAATATAATAACGGTTAAAATAACAAACAAACCATGACCTCTTGTTATGGTAAGTAGTCTGTGTTTGTGGAACTGATGTATGAAAGCAATATCACGCTTGAAGTCGTGATATCCTGTACAACAGCACTCGCTGAATTAAGGATTCTCCAAGTACTTTTTGTTGTGGCAAAAGTGTAGGTAATGTATTAATGGACAATCAAATAACAAGTTGAAATAATGACTGAAACATGATAGGCTATGCTGAAAATTCTGGAAATAATCAAAAATCTAATATTCTGAAAACAATATAAAAACAATCAAAGGTCAGGTGACATGATCCAGCCAAACTTGTTTTGTAACTGGAACGACCGTTAGAGCCGGTGATACTGGAAATTAATCAGTGCTGTATGACGTCCCAGATTCAAGAATGTGGCATGAATGTATTTTTGATATGAATTCGAATGAAATATGTGAAAATATTATGATAAAAATCTAAATAAACTATATACCATAAATATTATTTGATATAAGTGACCATAATGATATATAACACATAACATACTTTTTTTTCCATTGCATTTGGTCACATAAAGTTTTTTGTGGTTTGTTTTTACTTGATTCTGTATGTTTGAGACAAGTGGGACGTTAGCAAATAAAGTTCTCTGTACCGAGGAGTCCTAGCAAACGGCTTCTTATGAATATCATGAAAAGATTTTTTTATAAACTCATAAACAAAATCAAATCCAACTGTTGCAACAGTTAATTGTCAATGGTTACGTTTGCAGTTTAGGTTTGGCGGCGCATTACGGGCCATGTTCTCCTGCATCTGTATAACTTACTGCCTGGATGTCAGTTTATGCACTGGAAGTATTTTTCCTCTTTCATTCTTCGTGTTTAGCACCACTATACACGCCGTGGTTCTGAGTGCCAGCAATATTCCAAAACTCTGTGTCTGTGAACACTTTCATGCAAACCAAAGAGCATGGAATGAAAACTCGTAACAGTCTGGAATCTCTGGATCCAATTCATACTAAGACAGCGGGACACTTGTCTCGTAAAATCCAAAAATCTGATACAGCTTTATTTCCAAAGACTAAATCTTTTATACCTATTGCCATCTGTTTAGAAGAACTGTATCCAAACAACTGAATACCACAATGCTTTTGTAAGGGGTGTATGTGAGCCATTTCGTGGGCATACAGTTGTGTGTGTGTGTGTGTGTGTGTGTGTGTGTGTGTGTGTGTGTGTGTGTGTGTGTGTGTGTGTGTGTGTGTGTGAATCCTTGTGTAAGAGCTGCTTTAGATGATTAAAAGCCAGGTGTGTCTTACCTTTGACTTCTAGCTCCTTACCTTCTGAAGCAAGTGTGGGAGCAGAAAGTGCGGGTGACTGATCAATCCGCCCGTAGAGTTTACCTGCAATGTAGAGAAAATGCACAAAGAGGCTGGAGGTGTTTTTTTTTTCTTTCTCAATTGCAATGAACTATGACTTCATACTAAAAAATAGAAAAAGTATTACTAACATCATCTGCCTTGAAAATAAAAATAAAATTTAAAAAACCTATAAAAAAGAGAGGTTTTGTCTGTACACTGGTTAGAGCTCAGTCTTTCAATGATATCTTTAAGTTTCATATATTGGAGACCTGAAGCCCTCAGATCTCTGGCTGAAGTTTAATCTGCACCATCCGTGAATCTACATGTTGAGTAAAAGTGATGTTATGAACAGTTATGTGTGGGATTTAATAATCTACTTTAAAATAATCTACTAATGCGCTGCTGTCTCAATGTAAACAAACAGCTGCACCAATAGATATTAATTAGAGAAGATAAAGTGAATATTTTTACTGGGATTAGTTCATATTCTCACTTTGGCTGAAATAACAGCGCTGACGTGGTATAAGTGAATTTTAACACGCCGGAGTCGTTTTAAGACAAAACTTCATCTTTATCTGATCGACTTTTTCCATTTCTCATCTGTGATTCTCTCTCCGATTACCGAACAGCGAGTGTATTTGTCTGAGCACCAAAGAAGGACAACTTAGTGTAAACAAGGCGTCAGATACTCGACCTTACAGAATGTGATTTCTGTGTATTAATAAGTGAGACAGAGAGACACACAGACATGGACGTGGACTTCAACCTGAAATAATAATTATAATAATAATAATAATAATAATAATAATAATAATATCACTGATACCTTGAAACTTATCAGATTATTTTTAGCTTTAATCTTGTGACTCTATTCCTGTCAATCAATTTTCTTTGTTAAAACCATGGATATCTGTGACAATTATAAAAAAATTATAAAACATCTTTGTGCCACATAATAACCAAATTAATTTAATAATATGGCATAATATAATATAATATAATATAATATAATATAATATAATATAATATAATATAATATAATATATAAAAAAAATACAGGACTAAAAAGACAAAGTTGAGTGCAGAACTAAGTTACCCCTTATACTGACCTTTGCACCGGCCCCTGTAGGCTAACGTCAGGGTTCGATCTTTGCATTTTGCCCTCTGCAGGTCACAGTTTGTATCGTAACTGCGTCCATCTGAGCCACACACAGGTTTAGCTGGAGTCTTCGAGCAGCTAACCGCACAGTGGCTGTCTCTATCCCCAATCAACCACTACACACACACACACACACACACACACACACACACACACACACACACACACACACACACACACAATATTTGACACCATTAGATGAATCTCCAAACTTACTGTATATACCAGAAATATAAATTCTTTGACTATGAGACAAAAGCGAGGATTCTGATCCCATCTGTGTTACCAGCATTTAGATGAATCATGTGTCTGGAAAAGCTGAATCCAAATTGCTGAAAGTGCTATTACTAGTGACGTACTTAACATTATCCAAATAAAAGAGAAGAATTAATAGGCAGTCGGATGGATCTATTCAGACCATGTAGATAACTACAGATGCAGAGTCATATGTTTCACAGATTCACACAAAACCGAACATTCATGAAATTTCCCCCAGATGAGCATAACTCAGCGGAACCGAGGCTGTAAATCAGCAAGCAGGCAACAATAATGGAGCTTCCCTTTGCTCTGAATTAGACACAGTTAGGGCTGTTGTTCTGGGAGTAATGACCACAAATGATTCTTCTCCCACAGATCCCTCAAACATCCAAACACTTCATACTTCAGCATCTAATCCTCCAGTTAAATAAATCCTTAATGTCATGTGAAGAGTGAGAGATCCTCGCGACGGGCTGTGCTTAACACCAGATTCATTTTTTGTTGTTTTGCTGTCCGGTGGCTAGCCGAGCAGCAGGGGTTTAACTCCGACTCGAGGCTTAGGTTACACGGAGACACGTGGCTTGATTAGAAACAGCTGAGCCGACATCGCTCTTCGGCGATAGTGCGCTCCTCCGAATGAAAAAGCAAATTGCTTAAGCCCTTGGTGGGTCTGGGCTTACATTCGTCACTCTTGTAACTACATACCTCTTCTATTAGATACACTGGACTCGCTGAATCATTCGAAGTTCATACTGAACAATATGCTGCCTTTGCCTCACTGAAAAATAGATGTAGCCGTTTGAGCTCTTAAGCTGGATTTTACGCTGCATGATCTCCAGGCCTACAGACAAAATCACACGTTGTAAATGAATTCTCAAATGCCACGGCGCTAGTTTAAAAGTCACCAGTGGGAGAACTCCAGAGGGAGATGCAAACTCATGAGGCAAACTGTTTATGCAGACTGAAGAAGATGCAGACTGAAGAAGAGGTCCTTGTTGGTCTCCAGTCATGATGAGGCTAAAGAGCCAGAAGAATGTCCAAAAGGAATGTCCTGTATCCTTCACTTTGAACAGTTGGCACTAGTGTTCTATGAGCTATAAATGGCTCCAAAGTCATTTCTGTAAACACAAAATCATCTCTATTATACTAAATATCACGCCACTATTAAGCAGCCTCATTTTCTACACAAGCTTGGATCATGGTGATCGACAAGTCAGTCATTTTCTTTAATCTCAGGTCTATTCCGTAATAGACAAGAAAACCTGCTTTAATCTTAATATTGGACAATTTACAAAGCTACAATGTAACTCCATTCACCATAAGCGTATAAAATAATATCTTTACCCTACTGAATATTTACCTTAAACTACACATAATATGAATCAATCAAGATAAACAGTAACACGAGACATCGGCATAATGTAAAACCTAATAGTTTCTGCTCTGCAGTTAACACAACTGATTACCAGTTCCATGGTCAACTGTCTGGTACAAGCCGACGGATTAAGATTCAGACGCTTTGCTTTAGATCATGGGAAGTTCTTGTCATGGATTGTTTATTCCTCTTTTAACATTTCCCAATGATAGTCTTTTATATTTATTACTTGAAATTCCTGTTAGTTCGACAATTTGTCATTCTTTCACCCTCCTCTCTTTCACTCCTCAACGACTAATCCATTTTTATTCTATGACAATGATGTATTCGGTAGCAGTACCAAAGTTTAAGACAAATCATCCTTACACAAGTTACTTTCAACTAATATAAAAGTGTTGTGTTAAGGACAAGCCCAATGCAGTGATGGAAGCCATACCGAGTCCATCAGACAGACAGATGATAAGAAACACATTAGCATGTTCCGGTTAGACAAAAAGGTTCCAGCGGACATGAGCTATTTGTAAGTCTATTCGTCTGGATACGGCCTGTAGGAAGTGTTACCATATAAGGAATCGGGAAGTGCAATGAGGGGGTTGTTTTATGGGCACAGAGGCATGGGAAAGTTCACACAAAAGCAGAAAACCTTACACTCAAAACCTTAACGCAAATATGAAAATTGTCAAATTGTCAAGGGTATTCCATTGCTTTATTAACGCAGATCTAGAAATCTGTGTCAAAGCCCATGGCAGGGGTCAGAATCCAGGCAGGCAACAACATGCAATGGTATTCCATGATCACAAACCAAAACGCACAAGAGGCAGAACGACCAGGACAAACCACAGAACTTAGAGACAAAGAAATAACGGATGTAAATCCGAAAATCAAGAAAGTACAAAATATAGGATAGACAAACTTCATAGTGTAACAAACCAATGACAGCACAAAAACAAAGCAATCTCTAATGGGTACGCACAGTTAGGGTTGGGTATCGAAAACCGGTGCCAATACGGCACCGGTACCTATAGAACCGGTGTGTACCGGACCGAAACAGAACGCGAATTTCGGTGCCTCATTTCGGTGCCACTTAAATGCCTGAACTGTCGATTAATATATTTGTTCTCTGGGGCTCTGATGATGACACGGTTGTAATAAACATTAGATTCATCAACACACCTGATCGCTAGTAAAATTTAAATACTGCATTGATGGGGTGTCAGAAATGATCGGAAAAATAAATTATTTCCTCTTGAGGACTTTGGAAAGCTTTGATAATACAAATCTAAAACATTGTTGCAATAATGCTATTGTACATTTTATTTTTGTAAATTAAAAGTTTATTAGATTAGATAAAAAATTTAAAAGCACAAATCATCAGGAAATGAGACCATCCGAGATGCACGTGAATGCATTTTGCGTTACACTCGCTCTGACGGCAGCAGGTGATCTACCGCTATCTTAACTTGCTAAATTAACTTTCGTTAAAATGCCTAAAACTAAACGGTCGAACGTGTGGCTGTATTTCACAAGAAAGGATTCCGACACCGCGACGTGCAGTAAATGTTTTACAGCAGTTGCGTGTAAAGGGGGAAACACGTCAAATCTAATGAAACATTTGAGGACACAACTTAACATTTGAGGAATAAACTTAAAAGCAGAGGGACGCGCCGTGTTTGACAGCTTACAGACAACAGCTGGCGCTATTGGTGTGGACGACTCCAGCCCCAGTCATACCAACCGGAGCAAAAAGGAGTCCAGCGATTATAATGACGACAGCAGCCTTTCCGCAGGCTAGCAGTCGGCTAATGTAACGTTAACTGCAAAATGCTAATCTTGTATTCATGCTAACAAATGGTCAAACGATTTGTAAAATACTAATGTAACATGGATTCTGTTTATAGTTATGGCTTTCCAGCTAGAACTTAAACTTTTAATATATTGTTCAATTTTAAGCATAAAATTTTTTGTTCAATAAAAATGTATTCTTGAGTCATCCACCATCATTTTGTGGCTTTTGCAAAGTATCGTTTCAGGCACCGTTTTGGCACCGGTACCGATTTAAAAGTATCAATTTGGCACCGGTATCGAAAAAAAAAAACCCACACGATACCCAACCCTACTCACAGTGCCTACTCACGCTGGAACAAGGAATTTGTGAGACACATTAAGACAGTACTGAATAACAGCAATCCTAAAGGTAATGAAATTTCAAGTGACACACCAAGATGCATCAAGACCTGATGAAAAACTTTACCAGAATCTGTTTGGTTACGTTGTACAGTAGCCTAGTATGTACAGTATACGCAGAGATACATGTGCTGTCAATCACTAAGGACTTTCTAAAACTTAAACACAAATGTGAAAGTCATGCAAACCACATGCAGAGTCAAAGTCAAGCAGCAAAATCTGGGGCTCAGAGGGGAATAAAGTCCAAATCCAAGTTCTGAGTAAAAGTTTTATTCACATTAGCTAGGACGCGAGTCCAGTACATCCTCACTGGAATGTGAAATGTGTTTCTTGTGTACAATATATGGCAAATGTTTGTGGACACCAAAGCATTGTACTCATATGAGAGCCTTTACAGACGGCAAAAGAAAGTCTCCAGAACAAAATTGTATAAGATGTCTTCGTATGTTTACTTTTGTTTACACTCACTTATGAGTTTATATACTCTACCTTCACCATGTTGCTCTCTATTTATTTTCATACCACCACCTCCCTGTTCCCGGCTCCGCCCTTTTCCTTTGTTTGATTTGCCGCCCTTTTTTCAGACCACACAAACTTCCTGTTCCACTCCCTACCCATCAGTATATATATCACCCCCCCCCACCCCGACATCCACTCGCTGCCGGGTTGTCCTTGCTGCCATGTGCCCTGGCTCTGCCTGTCAGATCTGGTGACTTCATGTCTCGCCATGATGAATGCATTTCTATTTATCACATGCGTCCAAAGAAAAGACTGTGTCATTCCTACAGTGACTCATGTGGATTATTCTAGAGACACGTATCCTTAAATCCTTTATTGAAGACTTGTTGAAAAGTCTGTAAAAAGTCTTTTTGTCTCTAATCTGCCTGTCCTGGTTGTGATTTGTGTTTGTGCATTGAGCATTGTAATGTTGTAGCAAACCCGATCTATCATGAAAACAGCATCTCTCCAAAAACAGACGTCCAAGAAACATGCTCTGCCAAACCTGAACGGCACATTTAACTATATGTATCACTCCGCATAACAGGCGTCTACAGTCATAAATTCCACTAACTGTGGGTCACAGGATGGGGAGGAAACTAGGTGTGTACGATCGGCGGTACTGAGGAGAGAGCAGCTACCTGCCAAAAGCCACATTCACGACCAGTCACAGAGGCACCTTCAGCAACAACACACGCCTGATAACATTATGTCATTTTAAACAATACACTGTTTGCCTAGAGGTCGCTTCTATGTCGTTCCAAATCACCTCTGAACCGTCAATGTTCTTTTATTTATGGCTACAAAGCTAACTAGCTTCTAATACACGGCTGAATTCCAAATCACTCTGCTCAAAGCCTTGATTAAGGGCACTACTTGCTGTGTGGAACAAGGAACAGTATACCCTACTTAGATCACTAACTTTAGGCTATTTAGGCTATTTGGGATTCTGGCCCAGAACCCAGAACTTAGCTGATATTCTAAAGCGGAATAATTGGAAATATAAGGGGAAACTTACAAGATTCACAAAACATCCACCACTTACATGTTTGGCTGCATAGTACTGGTAAGAATTAATGTATGTACTATGTACTTTCACTCCGCCGCTTTAGGCCACATATTGTAAATAAAAGACACATTAGAGAAATTCCTGAATCTTTGGAAAAAATCTTAATTTCCTTCCACGAAACTTCAAAAGTTTTATTTTTTTTAAGTAGGCATGCTAATCTAACTAATTATTAAAAATGTAACAAATTAATTATAAAAATACCACTTTCGAATGTACGACTGTATCTTTATTGTTTTTTCTTTTCTAAATACACAATTACACGATTATGAAATGACCCCACATTGAGTCTAAAATGCAGGATTTCAAAACAAATCCTTTCTAGAAACTGTGTCGCTTCTGCACGAGTCCAACCATCTCGCAGGCTCTCACGGCGTAGAGTTGCACGATCATAAAATGAACCAAGGATTTTACTCCTGCTGAATAAGATTATGTCTTGGATGGCATTTTCAACAAAACTTTAAAAAAAAATCTCGCAGAAAGTGAAAAGGTTTATAGCGTATTTACCAACATAATAACGGTGCATTTATATTGAATTAGAGAGTGTCGTGCTTTAAAACATCAAAAACACACGCAAGCATCGTCAACCTTAAACGCAGCAAACTGTAATTGAAAGAATGTTTTTTTTTTTCAGCTTCAGTATATAGTGGTAATTTCCAGCTGGGAAATCATTAAGTAAATTTAACCACAGGTCACGAATTTGCCTAAATGCAACCAAAATGCTTAAAAACTTGGGCATCCAAGCCAAGTGACACAAGACATTTTTAGGCGAAGACGAAGAATCATCATCAGTGTGATGAAGAAAAAAAAAAACAGAAACAAGGTAAAATAATGAGAACAATAACAGATATCAAGCCAACTGGCACAAATGTGGAAGTCAGAGTACTTGCGAGTGTGTGTGTGTGTGTGATTGAGGACAGGTGTGCACGATCAGTAGTCGCTGGGGGTAAATGCGAGAGAGTGTGAAGCTGCGTTTCATTTCCTAGCGTTCTGTACATGAACATTACTCCCTATTCCCTGCTCATGTCGGTTAAACCGTCTTCCCTGATGAAATTGCTCCATTTGGAACAACCGGCGGTGCCCCTGACGCAAACATCACGTCCGCCCCTGTGTCGCCTTGGTAACGTAAACACCTCACATACCTGTTGCTGTAACTGTGGAAATACAAGCGTGAAAAACAAAATGTGCAATGACTGATGAGTAATTTTGCCTGTTTGCTTCCATCGAAGTAATAATGAACCAGTTGACTTTCCTGCAGTCTTCACATGTCCCTTTGAACTGAGAAATTCTGCTCCCTGCCTTCTCGTCCAACATCAGTGTCTGACCTCACAAATGCGCTTCTGGAAGAACGGTCAAAAATTCCCATAAACACACTCCTAAACCTTGTGCAATGTCTTCTCAGAAGAGTTGAAGCTGTTATAGCTGCAAAGGGGGCGGAGCCAACATCATAATGAACTCTATGGATTAAGAATTGGATGTTACTCAAGTCCATATGTATGTGAAGCCAGGCGAGCCAATACTTTTGGCTATATTGTGACATGATGACTATGACAACAGTCCATAAACAAGCAGATCAGGCTCATTGGCGGTCCCAAAGTGCCCATATGAGTGTGAATGTTCATAGGAGGTCCTACCACGGTTGTAAAAATGGGAATAAATACAACGGTCGCCATTGGCCTCCACGGTCCCTGGTTGGATGGATGGTTAAAGCAGGTTTGTTGTTTCTTCATTTGAAAAGATTTGAAGTCAACTATGCAGATGAGCAGACGCAAATAAATTGGTGTGTGTGTGTGTGTGTGTGTGTGTGTGTGTGTGTGTGTGTGTGTGTGTGTGTTTCTTATACATACTTTGATTGTACTTTCATTCATACTTCATCACTTCTACATCTGACTTAAGTTTAAGTTTTCAGTTCTAGTTTCTGGGGCACAGGAGGACAGAGCAGCAGACGTCCATATTGTACTAATTAAACACCACACAATGTTACACTCAAGTCGTATTAGTTTAGTTAGGAAACAATAGAGATCTTGATAATGATGAGGCCACCCAGAAAACAGGAAGGAGTCAGGCCATCTGAGAGGAGGGGATTTGGGAAAATATGAAGCAACACACAAAGCCTCTAAAGTTTACTAATAGAAAGAGACAGCAAAGGACATTTTAAAATCTCCATTATGGCAGGAGTTGGTGTTTTGAAGGAAGTACTTGTTAGCCCTTACCCTCTCCAGCTGGCAGCTCTCGTGTGACGGGGCGTGAGGATCGCTAGAGGACCAAGTATGGAAGAAAAGTGATACCTTAAATACGTGAATGGACTTTTAGCCTACACATAAAGCCTGATCAATCAACATATCAAACGATGAACAAGGCATAAGTCGTAATGTCCACAGATAGTGATGAGTTCTGATCAATAATTAAATAAGTTCTGCAATAAGTGTATTATGGACTGGAGCTTTGCCTTTCGGGGAAGACTTGCCCATGTGGCCAATCCTAGTAGGGTTTGAGCAGATCAAGGTGAGGAATGCATCTGTCTGGCCACTTTGGCTAACATGGATTAGTTTTGATAGCTTATTCACATTAATACACAGAAGGATTTATATAAACTTGCGTCTTGCGGTTTTTCTCTAATCTTAACACACTAAAACTGGAACTATGCAAAAGTAATGGTGAAACCTTAAATAAACTCATGTGCTAACAACAAAACCCGAAGCACAATTCCTTTGCTTCAATCAAGGAGCAATTTGAAATCACTTTTTCCACACGCCTACACACAGAATCCCATCATCTAGGACAATTTTCATTATCAAGCTTTGCTTGTTCAGAGCGTTTCAATTATCTGTCAAAGTACAAAAGAGACCTCAGGTGACCTCTACTGTGATGGAGAACAGTGGAGCAAGAGAAGGAGCTGTGTGTCTGTGTGTGCACATGTATGAGGTGGTCAAGAAACAGGGAGATCAGCTAATACGTTCAGGATCAGAATCAGAATCGGGTTTTATTCGCCAAGTATGTTGAGACACACAAGGAATTTGGTTCCGGCTGTTTGTAGCTCTCAGAGTACAGACAAACATAAAAAAATAAATAAATAAATAAAAAAAAAACACTGTACAAGTAATTACACAGTAGTTACACAACATATTGCTTGTGATTAAATATGATTAAATAAGGTGGGAGGATCCTGAGTATGTGCAGTATAGTATAACGGTAGCCCTGTGTGCATCATACTGTATGTACTATACTAGGTAGTGCAAAAACAAGGTTATATAGTGGTAGTGAAGTAATGTGCATGTAGGGAGTTTGATGGAGACATGGTGCTGCTTTTATACGACATACAGTATGATACTGGATGATTGATTTTTTGTGCAAATGGCAAGTTGAAATACATAATCAACTGATGACCATATCTGAAGCTGGGCGGAGAGTCACTGTGCATTATTTCATTTAAGCTTTTAAGAACTGCCAGGCCAAACCCGATATTTGGCGTCTCCAGATCGGAATCAGATTGCTTTCATGTAGTCTGAAAACAAAAATTAAATAATTAAAAATTTAATCATTTAAAACACAATTTTTGAGGTGGTTCGGTTACAAATTTGGGGTAAAAATTGGATTTCACATTTTGTCACTTGCAGCCCGACGCGGTCCAACAGGTCCACACGATCATGTGGCATGGCACGTGGATTCCTTGTTGAAAAAACTAGCAAGAGGAATACGATGGAAATCGTTTTTTTTATAATATATATTTAGAGAGTTAATTTGCTATGTTTCAGGAGTTTCTTCCTTCTGCGCTAGTATTGCTAAGTGTGTAAAAGTGCGGCTAAATTACCCATGATTTCAGATTTGGCTGCCAGCCTGAACAGAGCCAAATCGAATGTGATCGCATTCAAATAACAGTGTGGACACTCAGTCCTAAAGAGGAGATTCATGAAATAAGTCAGATTTGCCTGCAGTCTGAACAAGGCCTTAAAGATGGGAGTAAACGAGTGACCACTTCAGTAGTTTTCTATATTGTCTACAGTAACGTAACTTTATGGTAACACTAGATGTGCCCGTGAATTTGTTTACATAGAATTTAATTGCAATTTAATTTAATCGTTTGTAAAAAACTGTACAGCGCCATTTGTTGAATTTTGGAATGAACTAGAATGTTTACGGGTTACCGTGAAGTGCGCGGAATGAAGGTGTGAAACCTTGTTTATTACGTAGAATTTTGAGATGTACAGTACTAATGACCTTTTTTTTCAAGATTGATTTTTTTTTATGATACAAGAGCATTTTCATTTGAATTTCAATGTAGCATATCTTCTCTTCCCGTGGGCCGATTGCGATAAAACGAAGCCTATATGTTACACCAAGCTCGGCCAAACACACACGTGAAAACCCCATTAAAATTCATTCAGTAGTTTTTACTTGTTGCGTGCACAAACAAACAGACAGACAGACGAAAATTCCCGAAACCATCTTGATGTGTTCTATTACTCATCTTGCTGTATGTTCCCCCAAATTATTTCTTTTGCAAATACATAAACGGCAACTCTACAATTTTATTATATGTATAAATCGATAGCAGTGATTACAGTACACTACTGAAATGCACAGTAAACTGTACAGTAATATTATTTAGTGTCTGACATTTACGTCTAGCCTACAGTATGACATGCGCAGGAACTTCAAATATGAGTCATCCTAAACAACACACCCAAGGCCACAAACGTAACTGGGTCAGCCTTTCCACCACTGATCGTGTCCTATGCCAAAACAAATAAAGCAACTCTTTCATGTCCCATTTGAGATGAACACTGACCGAGTAAAGTAGCTACACTACCGATGTGTGATTCACTGCATTCTAGCAGCTCAGGACCAGTCAGAGAGACAATATAATCTTTGGTCACTGCATTGATTTCCCTGGCTTGTATGGGAGAAATAGGCCCATGTGTGCAGCCATAACTCAAGGTGGTGTCAGCTATGGTCTCGATATTACAGCCCATTTGCTTATATTCCTTAAACCCCCGAACCTCCATCCCCCAGAAGAGCCGGAGACTAGACCACTGGTTGGGAGAGTGCCACTCTTGTTTCCACCACTGTGCTCAGGTCCACAACAGATTCGGTATCCACCCATGCTAATCAGTCCGTTATTTGGCACCATATTCCCTCATTCTCAATACCATCAATTTTTTTTGTGAGTGGCACTGGAAAGTCTTTGAGCATAGACTTGGTCAGAACCAATGAGCGTATGATCCTACACCAGGTAATGGAAGTGCCATGTGGTGATATTGGTGCAGATGCCTGCCAGGTCTGGATCTGTCGTTCACTGGTCTCTTTTCCACCACTGTTTGGCCAGGAAAAATATTTCTTGCTTCATGTGGATGAAGATGTCTGGCCTGATTGGGATCAGAGGTGGGAATTTAATTGTTAGGTATATATAAAATAGGATTGTTTGTTTGTTTGTTGAATGAATATTTATTTTTACAGAATCGCGGGTTTGCTTTGTTAGCATTTTAATTCTGTTTATTGCTTTTGTATATAAGACAAAGTACTGTATTGTATCATGGCAACAACCTTTAAATTTGCACCCTTATACAGCTGTCCAAGCAGAAAGGGCGGATAGCGGTTTCCTCCGAGCGTGGAACAACGAACCCAAACGGGTCGAAAAGATACGTTTGGCCACGCCGTCCCACCATTGATGCGGAGTGCCGTAATACCACTTGAAAAAGGAGAAAACGCTGAAACACTCACTCATCCTATCCCAGGAGACTGGAGAACCGGAGGAAACCCACCAAGCGCGGGAAGAACATCCAGACTCCAACCTGGCTGGGATTTGATCCTGGACGCACAAAGTGCTAACACATCCAAACTTTAGAAATAAATAAATAACCGTTTTTACACAATTTCTTTCACTTGAACATGTATACAGTCCTTTGATTCTTGTGTTTTCAATTTTATCGGTGAAAACAGTCCTCAATAAATCCTATTCATGTGACGCCTGTGTAAATCATTTTGATGGAAAAATCAGTCCTGAGAAGAAAGAACATGGTTTGGAATGGATGAACACATTCTGCATGAGATTTGTGCAGTTTTGGCCAAAGTGCATTGCGTGTAAAGTTTTGAGAAACGAGCTATGGCTTCAAGAAATGCATTTATACAACTGAGGAAAAAAAAAAAAAAAACTGCAGCACTATGGAACAATAAACTGACATATACTGACGTTATATTGCATATCTTCTGCTTTTACAGCCATTGTATTAATTTCTAACAGCTCTATAACTGTCTGTTTGATTCCCTGATCTCATGTCTGCTGTTGGTGACCCTGAAACCCATTAAAGTCCATCATTACTCTAAAATAGGGTCAGTGCATCAGGTGGAGAGGAGATAAAAAGTCCTCTAGATCAAGGGAAACGTGCATGCTTTTATTATGCACAGAGTATGTTTATATGGGGTAAATTTCTCACGTCACCCCAAAAAACATATTCTCAAATCCTCTTCTGGTCTTCGCTTCTTTTTTCTTCACTTTCTCACAAAGAAAAGGCTTGAGACCCGATGAAAGGAAAACTC